>JASBNA010000137.1:0-41034 GCA_038087015.1 Cerrena zonata | reverse complement strand
AAGAACATATGCAAATACTTACTAATTGACGGATGCCAAGGTACCTCATATCGATTGGCATAACCGATACGATGAAGGGCAGAGGGGAGATGGGTCCTGGCACGGAAGAAGAGGTCCATATACTCGTACAAGTCGACTGGAACAAATGTCGGGACTAGCATCCCTTCCTGGCGTGCAACATCGCACGCAAATGTACAGAAGTCGATAGCTTGGTGCAGATACCAGCCATATACCCGGATACGTTGTCGTGTTTCATCACTAACCTCCATTCCCACATGTTCCAGTGAGTTGTAAACAATTGCGACGTTGTTATTCGCGTGTACCAAGGGCAACATGGCCTCATACGTCGTCTTTGGGACAAAATCACCTTCGACAATATCTCCTTCAGGATCAAGGCAGTTGTTATCTGCGTCGTATACAACGACATATTCGAAATCGGCCTTCGATAATTTCAATTTGCTGAGGCCTTTTTTCTTCCATTCGGGACTCGTATCGTTCGGGTCCAAGGTGGTGTATATCCACTTCAAGTCGTCGGCAATAGTTTCCGGTTCCCTGGGTGTGCAGATATGGTCCCGGAAGGCGAAGTTGTGTAAGTCGTACGCATTATACAAATCCGGGCGTAAGAAGCTCTCCACACATGCTTGTGCGATAGCTTCCAATTTGGGACGACACGCTATCAACCGAGTACGTCAGCGACGACTTTTTCATGACGAGACCCTCACAGTACCTCTCTCAGCTTGTTCTTTCTTCGCAACTAACTGCGGTATTTTAGCTTCCGCGTCTGCAATCATTTTAGCGGTGACTCTAGTGGAAGGCATCGTGAAAGTTACAAGTGATGCACGTCGACGCGTACGCGCGGACTGTGGTTGAGGGTGTATTTGAAATGGGCACTGCCATGTGCATATTTCGGGCGTAAGCGAAGATCGATCAGAATGATCACGATCGGGGACCCTCATAGTCCAAATCTATGTGCGCTGGGGCAATAAGTAATGTTTATACACTACTGGGACACCAACATATCCAACCATAGTCTACCCAGTCTTTCAGCCATCAAGGGTACCATATCTGGTCCGAATATACCAAGGCCGATTGTTCGTTCGATCTCACTAACAAAATAGTCACATCGGCTCCCTCGGATTATGACCCCTATGTCCATCCGACACATTCCAGCCAATGATGTCGCACCAAACGCACCTCTCTTCTCACGAGAAATCAAAGCATCCAATGTTTTTGAGGCATATGCAATAAGCTCTACTCGTCCAGCCTCTTCATCGGCTATCTCGGCACTCTGTGGCCATATCAAGAAGTCGTTTCTTGATCGGTTCTGACTGTAAAAAGAGCTCGACTGAGTGTAAGAAATTGAATAGCACCATAAATTTGATGAAAAATGACTCACTACAGCTCAGCCAGTGTAGGTATTGTGGGATTCACAGAGAACTCCCATCCTGACTTAGCGGTACTATAACGCGTCACTGCAATATAAACCACCTTCTTGTCTACAAAGTATACCTTCAGCTCCCCTAATTGGCGAAGGTGAGGTACCCAATCCTGCACCATCCAGTGTCTTCCCGGAAGTACAGACTCCGCAGTTAACCTTTCCACTGTTGGTATGCGGCTTGACCCATCTGGCAGATAAACGTCCTCTTGGTATGAGCTATAGCATCGCTTTAGTACCTTGCCATTGGGAATATGGATACCGTCCCATAGGGTAGTAGCTGGCCGCATGCTATGTGTTTCCTTTGCAGCAATGTCATCCAGTTTGATGATGGTACTCCATTTGCAAGCCGCCATCTTGATCAAATTAATGGGAGGCCAGATCGTGGTATAGTCTGCCATACATTGCATACGTTCATCAAATGTTGCAGATATTTCTTCGGTTATACCCGTTGATGAGCGACTTTGACAAAAAGAACATAGTGTATATCAGTGACGCAATGAACTGAACGACAACCATAACTTACATGTATTCCGTAGAGTAATCCACAAGACCAAGCACGAGATCGTACTGGCGCCACACGTGGTAGTCTTCCTCGTTTTGAACAGATAGGATCCATTTCAAAAACAATGTCCAGGGAGTTACCTGGAGTATAAATTGTCCCGGATGGTGACGTATAACGCACAACATAAGGAATAACTAACACAGATGGGTATAAAGCCATGTCATACCTATCAGAAGGGAAACGCACATACCCATTGGTCAATGATAACCTTAGCACCATTCTCGTGGGCGGCAAGGACGTGGAAGTGATTTTTGGCTTTTGAAATGACATTCATTTCTTCGTTGCTGATATTTTCCCTTTGATAATTCACATGATTCCTCATATCTGAATATACACACGACATGTTGGGATCTGGAATGTAATGGATGACACGAGCTGTGCGCGCACATGGAGTATCACACTCTCCATAGATCTGTGAAAAGCAAATTTTATTAGTTACAATGGAGGTGAGACTGCAGAGATCACTCACCCTGCGTCCGATGGTGACAGTATCAAATTCTTCCGCAAGACTAGCTGCCGTATCATGTCCAGATATAGTCGCATTGGAGAGAACAGCAGTATATATGTCTGGCGCTATGACTTGCTCGGAAAAATCAGCGTCCTGGATGGTATCATGATTTTGAGGAGTTGGGGGAGACGCCTCTCGCACGGTGCTGGTATATCGCTGGAGAATTTGTGAGGGAATAGTCAGAGTATATATTGTGCAATCCATACTGAAGATAGCATATAACTATTGATCTCCTCCTTAATCGCTGGGTCGTTTATCATTTTGAGGGCGGTTTCAAAATCTGCAACGGTTGGCCTCATACTGAGTGAAAGCTCAGGTAATGTGCCGTTCCCCATGTTAAGCTGATGCGCCCGACATGCGGGTGTGCATTGAGGATGTAAGTTCACTCGCTTCATATGTCTGGCAAGTGAATTCCCTTCCTTTGGCCACAGAGGACCCCTCTTGTTGCTGTAGCAGGGCTGGTTAGAGCATTGGTGAGGGCATCGCTCGTAGCCTGGTACGGATCGTCGGGATGTCGAGCGCGAGGGATAGGGGCTTGCGGACTCGGAGCTGTCGTGCTCTACAGGTGTCCTTGGCATAATTTCCGTATGTGAAAATACGATCGCAACACTTGGTGTAAGCTGTATGCACTCCAGTTGACAGCTCTAACCCATGTGTGGTCACTATCACGTGGCCTTGTTGTATTACGCGTCGAAAGTCATGTGCTGAGATTAATGGTTACCAATATAGGGTAGATATCTTTGCTACCGTGAAAGGATAGATGCAAAATACGATGAAATGATATAAAACTACGAAACTGAGAGCGCTATTGCACACAACAAATGCCTACAATGTACCCAATACAATCCATGTTGTATGACAGGAAGACTAAATACAGTGAGCCCTTCATGCATATGCGGATAGTACCCACTTATTAACCGTCTCCCCCTGCAGAAAAACACTTGAGCGCAACTATCAAGACAATTAAAGCAGATCCTATTCGAAAATACAAACAATTGACGACAATATTACCGGTAAGCATTTCGGGATTACCGTCATATCTTAGAGCTTATATATACATTGCTCCTAGTTCAACCGTGAACTCTTTGCCGTGGATTCTATTCGCTGTGATTCTATCTTACATCTGCATCTTGTACATAAGGAGGCTTTGGAGCACGTCGTATTCCGGTGTCAGGGATACGTGACCGGTACAGATCTACCGCCTATAAAAACTACATTCAGGTGAGCCATCTGTGCTGCATATAAGGAACTATGCGTAATATCGTACCTCCTAGGTTATCTGAAGATCCACACAAAACTTCTCAGAGCATTACAATTTCTGGTCTTGGATCTAAGCAATTTGACCAATTCCACAGTGCAATACAGTCGATTGCCAAGGTTTTCTATGACCATGGCTATACGCCCATGCACAATCTAAATTTGGAGTCAGTATCGAGCAGTGTTAACGATATGCTCACTTTCAGTAATGACTACTTCACCCATTTGGCGTATCGGGGCAATGGGGACCAAGTCCCGTTTCCCGTTGAGGTGGATCCTTGTGGAATATTGGGAGACTTTTTGAAGTATCGTTATCAGGATGGTACCCATACCAGTGATAACGAAGTCCATTATTTTGAGCGATTTGACGATGCTGGGGATGGGTATGTGTCTCGCATACCTAGTGCGCACTAAACATGCTAACTAAATACTGTATCAGATATTACGTCCGTATCAATCCTGATAAAATCATACCAGGTCTCTTGGTAGAGATTCAAGCCACCTTTGGTGTAGTATGTGATCAAACACGTATTAATCCTTATGAGGCCTACCAAATGGTGCTGAAACTTCGCTCGATCTGTGTCATTGATCGTATTGTCGAATTGGTGATTAAATACTTTTGGGATTGGTGTATGGTCATGCCGCTAACAATGTTCTGCTTAGGATGCTTTAAATGCCAGAGCTCCTAAAGATATATCTCTTACTCGGGTTCAATGCAACGTGGGCTATAAGGTTTTGGATGAGGAAGGGGAGGATAAATAATGGGAATGGAGAGAGTATTATGTGTAGTACATGCACGGCGAACATGTAGCTTTCTTATGCGCTTATATGATTGGCGTTGGAGTAGATCTACTGTCCTACCCTTTTCTCCTTCTACACCAGAGGTGCATTATCAATAGCCTACAGGCCGAGGAGTTACAAATGAACATGCATAGTTCCCATCCCAACCAAGGACCATCACGGGCACATTCTCAGTTAAATGGAATATATGGAGCGTTTCACGACGCTGATGAGGGGCGACATCATTATACTTTACATATTTATAGTTCGTACTAGGTGTCAAGAGGTTCGTGCTGAGCGTCAAGAGGTTCGTGCTGGGCGTCAAGAGGTTCGTGCTGGGCGTCAAGAGGTTCGTGCTGGGCGTCAAGAGGTTCGTGCTGCGTGTTCGAAGACTTGTACCATTTCCTCCATTAATTGCAGACTCACTGTAAAGATATGCTATTCTCTCAAAAGAGCCCCCTTCTGACACTATGCGAGGATTACATGGGTGACGAAACTGTAGACATAGTTTTGGCGAGTGCAGGATCGTTTGTAAATACTTTCCTCGCTTTATGCAGGAAAATATGCGCTAATCTATACCAGTGTAATTCGTACTTTGATCCAGAGCAGACCCAATTTAATATGGAGGCATCACAGTATATATTTATATGTTCACAAGACGATATTCATTTGTTCTACATGTAATAGTACATTCGTTGACTGCTATATCCTTTAAACATAGCATTCATCTACCTCCTAACGCTTACTGACAATGCGAAGAGCCGCAAGAATATTGTAGGCAAACTTGGGCTCGGCCTCCGACTTTGACTTCTTGTTCAGTGCTGTTACGGTATATATTACACCCGCAAAATCACCTGCTTCAAGCTCCCCGATCTGGGGGTATTCGTGTAGCCTTAGCATGTCTACATCACCGAGCGTGTTTCCAGGAGTGAAATGCCTCTCGATGTTGTATACTGGCACTGTAGGAAAACAATCCATTAGAGATAAACTATCCGAGACATGACACCAACTTACCATGTCCATCAGCATCAAGTGGTTCCTTTGCTGCAAGTGCGTCGAGGAGATACGCAGTACTGATTGAGTGTCTTGCGGCGGAGCCGCTAGCGGCAGAGTCACCAGGAGGATCGTCAAAGCCTGTAGACACGACAGTCCCGCTGCTCGTACCAGGGGTCCAAGTTCTGGCAGAGGTATTTACTATATGAAATCGTTAACGTCAGATATGGTCCTTTGGAAATCGGGTTGACTACGCACTAGAAACTGGAATAGTTGCGAAGTTAAGAGCCTTTGCATAGACAGGCATCTTATACTTCTCGCGGAATACCATGTAGAAGAATGCTAGCTGGCGTGAATACTCATGTACAAGGGGATATAGCGCGAGAGTTTTGTTCATCAGGTGCTCCCCTCTGCCTGTCAAACCTTCGGCCTGCTCAAGAGAGCTGGTATGAACCACGCCAAATGTTATACAAGCAAGACGCCTGGGGGGGTAGCCTTGAACATGTTGGCCAAATGTGGGGTTACCTTTCGACAAAGAAATGGCACGGTAGCAGTTAGGATCAGCTCTAGATGGGTTGACCAGAGTGGCACTAAATGTATCATTTCGAAGCACCTTGATCAAGCGCCTATAGATTAAGTATATTCAGCATGTGACATTCTTGTCGTTGTGTAGATGTACGTACTGAAGATAGCGGCGATCAAAGCCCCTCTCATCAAGGATATTCGTTAAGAATAATTGCTGGACAGTGTCAAAAATCACACCCTGCGGCCTACAATACCGTGGCATTAGTTACTAAGTTATGCGATAAGAGATACCAGTGGAAATGGAGTACCTGACGAGAGGGTAAACGCTCTCATATGTATCCTTTAGGAGCTCATCCTTCTGCGCAGAAGCAGTTGTGACCTCACAAGGAGGTCCACTGGGACTGTGTGTTTTGTGAGGCGTAAATCACACATCTACAATGATAGAAACTGAGCACTTACGCAAGAGCAGCCTCAATCCTTTCCTCCTCCGTATCAACAGCAATGACAGGGGGGTCTATCTTCTTTACGGATGCCTTCTTTACTGGTGCTTTCTTTACTGGTGCTTTCTTTATGGGTTCTTTCTTGGGTTCCTGTTGCTTGCCGAGGGTGACCTTCCTATTTGCGCTTATTAGCAGCATTCACAGGTATGTATCAATTGGCAGACTTACTTTAATTTCGCCGCGGCAGCTGTGACAGGGGTTTGTGGAGAGAATAGCCCTTCTATAGGTGCCTTACTCTTAGGAGTGCTAGGTGGCGATTTGGGTGTACTGGGGGCAGGGCTTCTACAAAATAGGTATTAGGTTATCGCCATGCAGATAAAAGTATGTGTTACGTACTTAACAATTCGTTTCTTCTTAGGAGAAGTGTCAACCTCCGAGGCGCCACTACTGCAAACTACGTTAGCAAACCAGCACCAGTCCAAAGAAAACGAGAAGATGCGCACTGGCGGGGACGTTTCTGGACCCTAACGCAATGGTAAGTAGTGTGCATTACGAGAGATGATACGGTCCATACTTCTTTGGAGGTGTCTTTACCTCTACCTCAGACTCGACCTCCTCCAAATCCTCGAACTCGGATCTAATAAAATATAGAATGATCAATACGAGAACATGTGATGAGATCAATGAACTTACTGGCTATCAAGCTCCACAGCCTCCCCGCTATCCTCCGCTTCTTCATCACCAGAACCAACACTACACGTTTTAATAAGTATCTCAATAGGTAATCTTAATGAGAATGGGCGAGGAATAAATGGTGCTTACCTTTGGGAGCTATTGTCCTCATCAGCCTCGTCGCTGTGACCATTAAAGCTTCAGCAAACCTGGTATTATAAAGAAAAGTACTCACTCAATAACGTCCTCATCATCCACTTCCTCGTCCTCTACCACTTCCTCGTCCTCTACTACTTCCTCCTGTTCCTCGACCGCTTCATCCTCGTCATCATCTCTGTACCCATGTTAGCGAATGTGAAAGACACAGGGATATATTGACTCACATGACGATAGGGGATTGGGCTTTGACACGTTTCTTAGTCTTCGAAGGGGAGACAGCAGCAGCCTTCTCCGTGAGCTTGCGAGGTCGGGTACTAGAGCTTCCCATTCAAAATAAGCGACACCCTACAGAGGATGCGGAATAACACGAACCGCTTGGACGACATGACAGAGAATGACACTCCACGTCTGCCAAGTTGAAACGTTGTCATTTAAATATGATGATTTATCGGCCGATAGCTTTTGGAACGTGTTGATATGACAGTTCAACCGTATGGAAACGCTCCCGGCAATGCTCTTGGGATGTATGTTCGATCGCATTTATCTTATTGGACATATCACCAGATCAGTGTATACATAATGTATTTTAGGAGCCAAGGTGGGTCCCGATGGCCATTGTACTGCGCGACTCAGATTAATAAGGCTAGAAAGATCGTTGCTGATACCAAAGACAAGGAACCCGAGAGCTGTTGCATGGTACAAAACGGCGGATAATATATGTGGGAGCGTTGGTGGATTACGTGCTTGCATCGAGGCTGTTGAGCATTCGGTGTTTATATCGCGAGCTTCGGCCGTACAACAGTGTGCGATGGCTTCGGCTCATAACACGCATGGAGGTACGAGCAAAGCGATGCTAGGATATAGATAGGAAGTTCTTTGAAGAAGGCTGAGAATCGATGTCGGGTTGGGGTATGTGAGTGCATTCCTTGGAATCGTGAAGGTACATTACTGAGAGCGAATAACGACCAGGTCGCAAACGCGTATTACTCGTGACCCAAATATGAACCTCATCTCGACTCTATACGGTGACCGGACGAAATATAGTCAGTTGTATACTTACCCTATGATGTATACTACTTTCTGATGCTATAGTGTAAGGTAAAATACTGGGAAGCATTATAGAAACCCAGAAACCGTCGGAAGAGGGTGATCGGAAAGAGCTGTCCTTCATGGCCAACGTCAGTAATCTACATGTCGAAGGAAAATAAACATGATCCAGCTAATTTTTTGTTCAATAACTAGTCAGACACTGCGCGCAGTGAAACGACTGTATTCAGTGGGGGGCCGATGCGGCCATTATACCTTGTGTACCGCAGCAGCGGCTCTACATCTGCTGATGTTGAAGAGGTTGTATTCAACTGTCAAGGATACGTTGTTGAGTCACATCTTCCTCCAATACTCAACAAATCGCAGTGAGTACAGATATTCCAAACAGCTGGCATCGACAACGTTTTGACCTTCTTAAGACTTCGATCCAGACCCCTTTTAGGATTCCAAGATATCACGATCACAGGGTTGGGCTGCCACCAGTTTGATACTTTCGTCCAGGCAGTTGATGTAGTTCGGACTATGTTCGACAGGTCTAGTTCGGGAAGAGGAGTTTCTCAGCGGCAGAAAATCTCATCTGACATCGGATCCACTCTTCGTTTCAGTAATCGATACTTTACTCAACTGGACGAGGCAGGAAACTCAGTAACCATTCCTTTCTCTGAGGACGTGGATCCTTTAGGAATTTTGAAGGAGATCAAGGGTGGACTCCATACCTCCGAGAATGAGGTGGCGTACTTTGAACGTGTTGACGTGAATGGAACATTGTATGTGTGGTCCAATCATCAGACCTATTGCGGCTAATTTCCCCATATTTCAAGTCGCTATCATAGGGTTAAACCGGAGGAGATAGTTGCTGGGCTCCTGGTAGAGATCCAGTGTACTTTCTTCGCTGTTCCATCCAAAGCAAAGGAGTACCGATTTATCTCGAAGCTTAGATCTATCTGTATCCTCGATAGAACGGTTGAGAAGGCAAGCATTCCAACACTCAGAGTATTGTCGTTGTAAATTTTGATATCGTTGTGTAGGATGCTACCATTCTTTCTATGGAACAGGTAAAAGCATCTACATCTCGTAGAACAATCAAGCGAAAGGTTGGTTATGGGGTAGAGGACGATGAACCTGAGACATCGGAAGTGAAGCGGATGCGACGTCTATCCCTTTCAGACAAAGTACAAGTTAGTATGGTTGAATAGATTTATCCACGCATGCGAAGTGGTAGTATTGTATCTACGAATGGAGCCGGTACCGAACACATTACAATAACTACACTCTCTCTTCCCATCGGATGGTACCATCATCATTGGGTCTTATTGTAAGCCACATCCTTGCCTCCCGTAATCCCATACCAGAAATTCGGGAACCTATATGCCCGCGAATGTGTGGTTTACAAAACACGGTATGCAAAAATGCAGCGGTATACATGAGTTCTCCTACATCAGCCCATGTACCATCTACAACGACAGTGCTGTCAGGGTCTGGAAGTGTACAGTGGGGTATATCCTCGGCGTGTGCAAGATCAGAGTAAAAGGGGATGGAAATGTCACGTATATCAGGGCACTGCGTCGCGAAATGCATAAGATCAAGAACGTCCATCCGTGAATCTGGGCAAATACGGTTTCTCTCCTTTATCCGAATGTTTTGCAGACGAGGCCAGGATGTGGCCATATCCTTAATGAGTGATCCTGTAAAATCCAGAATACACCCCTCTAGCACAATTATTTCCAAGTTCGAGAGGCGGAAGAGGGGGATAAGTGCTTTTGTAGCAATAGGAGTCGAATGCGTTCCCGCATGATGGCGATATATCATAGGATCTCGGTGTAGTATTCGGAGCATACAAAGAGATGTATGATGGGATAGTGACGAAACAATATCAACCAAATTAGCCTCCACAAAGGCAAATCTGGGATACAGTAATACACTGTATAGTTTTCGTGAATGTATGGACTTGATTATCGTGTCGACAGCACGGGTAGACAGATTATTGCGCCATATAACTGTGAAATGGCATAGACTGGGGAATTTGGAAGAGTCGTCAATGTGGACTGGCATACTCGAATCCATAAGCTCAGAATCAACTTCGATCCAAAGGCGGCACAGGTGTGGCAACATGGAAAGGGCTTGGAGGGCATCCTTGCTGATGGGGAACGTGTTTAAATGGCATTCTACCACCAAGGAACGCATATTCGTGTATTGGGATATCAGCGAACTGAAAGTGATAGCTTCCTTATGTGTTATATCCAGATTCCCATGTGAGAAATGAAACATCTCCAGACTCGGTTGACGTTCAGATAAGAGTTCGAGGAGCCGGAGGGATGTCTTGGTTGTGAGGCCATAGACCTTGAGCGAAATCAATGTCTTGGGAAGGAATAGCTGTATATGGTCGAACAGCGCGACATTGGTAGTATTCCATAAAAGACATCGAAGGTTCGGAAGAAGGGCACGACCTACTCGACCCTGAGCAAGCTTTGACAGGTAAGGGTGATATACGTCGAGCTCATAGTCTAGCCTCTTGATACGTCTGGCATAATAGTCGAATCTCTCCCACTGGGCTGCAGTAGGAATGGACGTGAGGTCATATATCCTCTAAGACGAGTAGCGATATTAGGCCCTGAGTTGAATGTTATATGTGACCACACATACCTGCCGTCTGACCGATAACGAGGCACTCTGAATAGATCTCTCTCCATCCGAATTTTCTTCCTCGTCTCCGGATGACTCTGAATCGAGTCCATCATGGTCCGAATCATAAATGACCTCTCCTGTAGCCCGTGTAGATTCTTCACAATCTGGAGACAACGTATATCTGTTTGGAAACAGATGCACCAAAGGAAGAGGGTCAACCAAATGATCCCATAGGATATCTAAGCCCGGTTCACAAAACGTCTGGCACGTCAGTATAAAATTAACCAAGTCGCTATTCTCTCTTTGAACAGGGTAAACATCCTGACGTAGATCGTAAGCAATAATACGAAGTAGCTCGTCTATCAGGAGGCAGCGGTGCATAGTGAAGGCTGATGATGGTGTATGTTTGTGTTTAAGATGTAAGCTATATCATACCAAAAGAACGAAGGTTGTTTGAAAGCCTAGTTAATCGCCAATGTTTATTGCTTTTATACTTATGTTTCATTACATGCATTATATGTAAATACTACTAGAGGGTATCCCACCGTCTATAGGGAAGCCTATGCCACATTACTCTACCGTCAAGGTCCCTATTCTGGAGTATGCATCTAAGAGCCTTATCCAAATCATCCCTTCCCCCCGAGTCGATCCCCACCAGGTTCAACGATCCAAAAACGATGTATAAGAAGGACGCTGCCAATAAGGCGTTCGGAGATATGGTCCATCCATGATGTAGAGTAATGGGATTAACTTGTCCCCCAGGCCGTAGCTGAGCGGAAGGAAGCTGTCCCTGACCCCTGAGACGGGAGATGAACGGAAGTTTTATTTCGCGAATGTACGGTGTTGACTTGGCAAAGCACTGAAGGTCCAGGATATCAACAGCAGGCCGCAGTTGACCATGATGATCCAACTCGCTGACAATCACGGTAATCAAATTACGCCAAGCTTGAGTCATACGGTACACCAGGAGATCTTCGTACTCCAGCATAAAGCCTTCCAGTTCAAAACTGAAGATGTGGCGCAGGCGAAATAGGGGAAAGATGGTGCGATCAGGAATGTCAATGTCGTAGTCTATTTCCTCGGAGTCGTGCTTGAAATGCACATGGGATATACCCACACGGCCTACGGACTGATGGCCCCCAACAGCCTCGAGGACAGCCTCTAAATCAGACGGGGCGATGTCGTATCGGGGGAAAAGATTCACCACTTTGATGAGAGGGGAAGATATTGATGCGATTATTGAGCCAATGAGCTCCGATGTTTCGGTGTTATCCCATGTTAAGGATATCTCAACGAGGGACGGAAATGGAGACGGGAGAATGAATAGGTGTGGACCCCATGGAGGCAAAAAGTCATCGTCCACGTAGACAGCGAGGTGTTCCAATGTCTGAAGATTGGCCAGAAAGCGAAGGGATTCGAGGGTGATGGGATAGGTCTTGTATGACGTTTTCATATCCAATATACGGAGACGATGGAATGAACATAATGCTTGGGATGCACATTCAACGTCGTGAGGGCTGATGAGGAAAAAGGGGGCGTTGTCGAAATGCAGGTTCTCCAGGTTCGGGCATAATTGGGACAAACGGGTTAAGAGAACATTGCTATTCTCTACTGCACCGATAACCATACCATCCTTGGCGGGGATCCACAGCTCAAGCGTGTGTAAGAAGTGGGAAATCGCAAAATATATCCTCTGGAGACCAAGTAGGGATTCGGGATACCATACGAGATGACGGATACCTGGTAACAGATTTCCGGGGACTGTCCTGAGACTCCTATAGAAAGTATCGTCGTAGTTATGGACGATGCTTGATAGGAATCTGATCCTCTTGCTATAACTAAGGAATGTAGCCCATGACTCCTGGTGAAGATCTGTGAGCGAGTGAGGAAGTCGATATATTAAGATAGCCTACATCTGGCATGTAATCATCCTCGACATCCATGTAACCAGGTGCAAGTCTCATGAGAGGGAAAGGATCATGAATATGCATCCACAATACGTCTAGACCTGGCTTGCAGAACGAGCGACAAGTCAAAACAAACGCTAACAGATCCGGATTTCGAGCAGCGCTCAACATGTGCAAGTACATAGCAATGTTGAATAATAAATCTTGATTGTAGAGAGCACAATGCATTTCAAGAGCGGTATCAGTGAGCAGATTCGTCAGGTAGGGATGGCGGCGAGGAAGGATGTGTGATGCAGTTGCCCTGCTGAAAAACATTTTCAAATATATATATATATATATATACGATATCATCATCATGATAAGGGCGCACGGCGATAGCTGCAGTGATTATATTACGCATGATACTGAAATGGTTGCTTATGAAGTCCAATAAACTAATGTGCCGGCTGTGAAGATCTCCACTACAAAAATGGGATACAGGTTGTACGTTCATGTATTCGGTTTGGTAGTACATATATACATTCATAGCTTCCAATCTCACAGCATAATACCACGGGTCTGCATTTATCGTGCTAGTTGATAAGCTATGCATACAGACTTGGGATATAGAGCTTTGAACGGGGTTCGTTCTGGGCGTTAAAAGGTTCGTGCCGGGCGTTAAAAGGTTCGCAATGGGCGTTAAAAGGTTCGTAATGTCGCGTTTGAAAATGTTCAAGATGCAATGGGAAAGTATGATAACACTCATTCTTATATGTGTAGAGCTTAGATATATGTCTCCAATAGAGTATCCGATGATACATTATCATATGACGGGTATATTACATTAGTCCATTAGGTACTACATATAAACAGTGAGTGAATCAATCAAGATGTAAGGATCGTTGGATGTATCAAGAAATTTAGGAATACAAGGAATACTACAGGTGACAAGAAAGAGTGTGTTCAAAAAGGTAATTGTACATGATGCTGATATATGCAAGAAACAAGAAATAGAGACAAGAACCGACTAATCATCTTCGTCTGCGATAACACGGAATGTGTCAAGGGACCATCCCCACCTGTCCCTCATGTCATTGCGAACTCTTTTTTGTATTAGAAGGGTACATTGGATACAAGTACGACCACTCACTTAATTACGGTCCATCGATCGATGAACCGAGGACTGCTCTTGTGCGGCTAATAAACACCAGTTACGAGGATTAGTATTGCAATTATGGCAAAAAAGACAGTACTCACCCGATGAAGTCCAACTGTAGTACCGCCGCCTCCGACAGGGAACAGCAGGGTGTGTCCAGCTCGTGTCTTCGTGAGCTGCACTCCACATGCCTCAAGAGTCTGCAAATATTTAGTAACGTAACAATAAGTGTGAAGGACGGATACGTACGTTCAAAAGAGCACGATAAGGTACTTCGGTTGGCGCATCACCGAACATACCAGTAATTAGCTGCAGTTTCCAAACGAGTGAGAACGTTCCAAATACACGATACATTGAAACTTACCGCAAAATGAACCGGGCGGAGGGATATAATAGAGGCCATTAGAGACGAGAACGGAACGGAATCGTTAGAAATTATGAACGGAATGTGAAGAAAAAGAAAGGAGGAGAGAAGGAGTATGGATGGATGAAGAGCTGAACGAGCGGGAAACTATCACATAACGCCGCTGTGGGTCCATGTAGGCTCCCGATCATATACGCCAAATCAACGTTCCAAACAAACAACTGACTCAAATCCAATTCTCAGTATCCCGAAGTCGGTTATGCACCGATTGCGATGTTCAAGCTACCGCTGAGCTCGTCTCAATGAGACGAATCCAACGGTAGCTTGAACGTCTGGTTTCGTGCAGGTTTTGTATAACAGTTTCGTCACTAACAGAGCTACCGTTCTGCTCTTTCACCTCATACCTCGAAGCGTGAGGTCTTTCACACATGCCTGGGTTCTTCTCTGCAGTGCGAATCCAACGCTGCCTTCCACATCCAAATCGGTGGTGAAATGACTCTTATATTCCATATCTTTTGTACTGTATAACTGAAAATTTTCGGAAATTAGCTTATAGATTGGTCAGTTTTGCTCTGGTTCCCTTGCGGAAAGAAGCTTTAGACTCGTCTACTCAATGCGAGCTCATAGGTGCCTCAACCGTCCCATATGGTTGGGATTTGATATATATAGTCTCATCCATAGAGTTTTGTTACCACAATACAAATATCTTTGTTATCCTCAATACAAAGTTGCCTTTTTCCCACGGTGAGCGAGTCACATGATACAAAGCAAACATAAAACCTTGCATTGGAACTCATGAAGCAATATGAGAGAAACATTGAGGGTATCATTCTGCTCAGAAAGTCCCTGTGAGTTCAACAGTACAAAAAACGATGATATTTTATAGGAAGAAGCAGATGTAAAATGTAAAATACAGATAACCCTAGTTTAGGATCAGACATGAAATCGCGTTACGGTACAAGCGCCCCAGCAAGTCCAGGTATATAAAACGATTCTTCTTCATTCTTCAGGAATCGTAAAAGGTCAGCCGATTCACCTCCAGCATTCGATAAGTCAAAAATACGAAATGCTGTACGCCATGCACAGTGTCATACAAGGTTTCCTGTCAGTGTGATATCAGATTGATGGAGAGCACTGAATTGTAGGAGCTTCTACGGCTGATGATGTTCAATACACAATTGACAGCAGGAATGGGCCTACTGCTCACCATGTATGTCACTATCTTTCGATGTGGTTATGACGTAGTGCAGACCCGCGTGCCTCTTCACCAAGTCTGTGCTGTCATTGGCTTACCGCTCGCCTCATGAAGATGTGCGTCGTATTTCTAGCGGTCCGTTCTATTGTAGCATGTATACAATGGCAGGAGACTTTGACTAACCAAAGGACTTCTGTATCATCGAGGTAACAACACAGATTTATCAGTTGATCGCTCCAATGCAAAGATCCAACGATCAATTACTGTATGACACATGTCACCGGCTTGGTCCATTGCGGTTTGCAGATATACTTTGCCTTCATTCATGATGACTGCGAAGATATTATGTGTATCGTCAACAGCTCGTTCCTTATTTTATGAGAGTAGGTCTGGAAACAAGATCAGTTCATCGCCGAAAGGGAGAATACTAAACTCACATTTGTTCAGGACGTCCAATCATTGGTAGTCATCTCCATAGAGCGGATGAGCGGATGATCTAAGGCTGCGTCGGGAAGATCTGTACCAGTCACGGATTCGATTAGGACGAAGCTGGAGTGTGATCCACTAGTTTTTTAATATGATGTAAGCTTCTATGTCAGGAGTGGTTTCCTTTCTGTATGCAGTCTCCCGGACGACAATTGTCACATATGAGTTGATAGTGTCAAGAAATCGTCGCATGAATCGTGGTCCAGCTACTTGGAGAAGACGACAAATGAAACTAATATTCAATTATAGTATCAAGATTACTATCAGTGCCAAAAAAAGCTAACTCACCCTTTGACCAACTAGCATACCGGTACGTCGCTCTGGAAATCATTAAATGTCAAAATCTCCAATGATTCTTGCTTCACCTTTCTTGCACTTGTCCGAGTAATCATCGAAGCAGAAGAGCCATTCCATATAGTTGAAGACAAGTTGGAGATGGAATTCATCTGCATCAGGATAACAATAACCAGCAAGGGAGCCGCCTCCAGTCTCGAGAAAGCTTTTCAGTTTCTCATCATGAAAGTGGTCAGTATTCAAGCTTCAAGACCCCTTCTCCGTGTTGTGTGTTAACACTTCGTTTAGAGGGCTTACTCGAAGTTTGTAGGGGCTTTGAGAGACGAAGTCGGGTAAAGTGTAGCTTGAGGTAGTCATCGTGAGTATTGCGACGTTAGATCGACTGACATGCATATCCAGCAATGACAAACACAAACCAACGCGGACGGTGTCCGCTACCTTGATTCATTGATTGATACCTCATATAATTATCGCATGAAGGAGTAGCAATAATATCAAGGAGATAGAAGACAGTCGTCCCCGGTGCACTTGAAGAAGTGAAAGAGTACAACATTCCGTGACTCTATCGATACCTCCAAAATTTCCCGTAGGATGCAAAAATTCAAAGAGCTGTAATTAAAAAAATCATAGAAATCAACGCCACGTTCGCCCCCAAGTCATTTACGATGGAAGCCATACATTCGGATACTCACACACCGACACGATGTCATGAGGTGTTGTGTTTGAATGGACTGTTAGACTTGCAATGATCATTCCTATGGTTTTAGATGGCTGACCTTCCTCCCGTGAGATCCACGGAGCAGATTCGGACTCCCGACTGCCATAGTAGCCCTGCCAGCACGAAAGCTTGTCTTATGACATGATGTTTTATTGGCAATTTACTGCGCTATCCTCGTCAGAAGGCTCTGAAAAGATCCGGTGAGTGCTCGGAGCTGTCATTGGCACTATCAAAGGATGTAGGTAAGTAGCAAGAAATATTTTACAACTTATAGTACGAAATACTCATTAATAGTGTGCTTAGTTACTCAATTTAAATAATATTTTTCGGTACCGCCCGAAGAGATAGCAAGGTTATTTTTGGATCCTCAGCGGTCATCTCTATCTCCTCAACCACATGGAAAGATCTTACTCGATACTGAATAACTACCTTTCGTAAACGTATCTTTACCGTTCGTAGTGGTATGTGGGTCTTTGAAATTGTTCTCGAGCGTACTGAGATTAGCGGTACAATCAGACTATGACAAGAGACAAAAAACACATCACAATCCGAGTCAAGTCATTACTTCGTGTCCAATAGTGCATATCGTATAATAGACGGCATACGGTATAATCCCCCATAACCCCAGCTTCTCTCACCTCTGTCCATGTGGTCCACATCCCGTTCATGCAACCTGCTACCCATTTTTGTCTCAGAAGTACCGGACAACCACACTGCATCGGATCAGCAGGGTCGCCTAAGCCCTGGCTGATTAACAAAAGATGCACGAATACATATAAGTAGAGCGTTTTATCGGCCAGAACCCCTACTCCTGGCGTCGTCACTGTACCTGGTATGACGACGAGAATGGGTCTTGTTCAATTCTGTGTCCTTGCCCTCGCGACTTTGTGTGCGGATGCCTTGACCCCATTCCGTGGAGGAAGCAAATTGTTCAGGGATCACTTGCAGCAATCTACAAATGGACTATCGTTCGTTAACGCGAAAGAACCCAGTGGTGATGCCTCCTTAACAACGCTAGCAGCCACCTTTCCCCAGTTTAATTTCACCCAACCTCTTGACCATTCCGTGGATACGGGATTTACCTTTCCCCAACGTTACTGGGTGAGCACTAGGCATTATAAGTCTGGAGGCCCCGTTATTGTTTTGGATGGTGGAGAGACGAGTGGAGCTGGCCGTCTATCATTTTTGGATACTGGAATAGTAGATATCCTTGCAAATGCGACGAATGGATTGGGTATCGTGCTTGAACACCGATACTATGGCAAATCGGTTCCCGTGCAGAACTTTACAACTGATTCGCTGAGGTATGCAAATCGATTACTTCGCTGTATACGAAGGGTTTATAATGAAATATCATGTGATTTTCTAGATGGCTCAACATTGAGCAAGCAGCAGCAGACTCTGCAAACTTTATGCAGCATGTCCAAATTCCAGGTCTCAGCGATGACATCACTGCCCCGAACACGCCTTGGATCTACTATGGAGTGCGCCCATTTCTTTTTCACAGTACTAATATTCGTATTCAATGTCCTGTTCCTTTTAGGGGTCCTATGCAGGTGCACGTTCAGCTCACATGAAAGTCCTTTACCCGGATATCGTCTTTGGTGCTATTGCTTCTAGCGGAGTCACTTTCGCGACCATCGATAATTGGCAGTACTACGATATTATCAGACGTTTCGCTGATCAGGACTGTATTAAACAAGTTGAGACGACGGTTTTGGAGTTCGACAAGTTACTGTCGAGCAATAGCACGAGAAGCTTAATTCAAGGGTTCTTTGGAGTGCCGAACATTACGCATGTGGAGGATGTCGGGAATCTCATTTCGGTATGTCTTAAACCCTTTCTCGAGTGAATTCAATATGAAGGAAGTTAATAAACGTTCTCTCTACAGTTCCCCCTTGGAAATTGGCAAAATAACAATTGGGATCCGGCAGTTGGAAGTACCGACTTTGCAGATTTCTGTACTGCATTAGGTAAACCAGACAGCAACAAGGTAGAGATCACGAAGGGCATTTCTGTTAGCTCCGCAACAGTAAACTACGCATCGTACATCAACAAGGTACGTCTTAGCACACAGTAAAGCGCTTTATGACTGATCGGATGTTAGACGTTTGTTTCTTCGTGCAGGGGCTCTCAAACTCAGGATGACGTGAGTTCATTCAAACAACATTCATCCAGCTTTTTCAGAGTCATTAAATGGATTTCGAATTCTAGTGCTTCGGATCCTTTGATCCCACCATTTATCAGGCTACTGATCTGAGTCAAACCTGGAGGCTATGGGACTTCCAAGTTTGTACTCAATGGGGCTTCTTCGCTGTACGTAACAATATGTTCAACTACGAGGGAACCAGACGCTTACTTATTTGTTATTCATTAGGCCGCTCCTCCCGCGAACCATCCACGAATCATCTCCAAGTTCATTACTGTTGATTATTTGCGTATCCTGTGCGATTTCGTAAGTCCCCAAGAATTCCAAATTCACACCCACTGACCAAAACCCATTGCTCGGCCCCCAGGCCTACCCACCAGGCGAACATTTCACTGTTCCAAAACTACCCAATGTCGCCGATGTAAATAAATTGGGTGGCCTGAACATCGCTCACGACAAGTTAGCCATCGTCGATGGTGAAGGTGAGCTTAACCTTTCTTCTCGGAATACGAGGGATGATCTGAGACTGAAACCCTGATTCACCTTCAGCTGACCCGTGGAGACCCAACACAGCACATGCCGACGAAGCCAAGTCCCGGCCTGATACCGCAGAAAGGCCGTTCAAGTTGATCAAAGGTCAGTCACTCCGTTCTATTCGAAGATGTCTCTGCTAACCTTTGTACACTGGCAGGTGCCGTTCACCATTATGACGAGAATGGACTAGCAGATCCCTCCCAAGAACCACCTACGATCCAGGAAATTCACGCACAGGAGGTTGAATTTGTGAAAGGATGGTTGAAGGAGTTTAAAGTTTAAGAAGAATTCAAGGGGTGATTCTCAACTCTCCGAGTGTTTTGGTGTAGTGGCCAGGTCTTCTCGATGTCTTTTACCTCTGCCAAAATCTACGAATCGCTAATGCACTGCCAGCCTTTTCTCATCATGATGTTCAGTAAGCTGCACTCTTCGTTGGACCGAATCTACCCAAAAGCGTAGTATCCAACCACCCCGGGTAACAGTGATGTACAGCATGTGCCATGGCGTCAGAACGCGGCGTCCGAGAGTCTGGCGTGTCTCTTTCAATATCCTGTCGTGGCACTCAAGTGACCTAAACCCTCTTCGCTATATTACATTTCCTGATACCCCGTTCTAATAATGCTACGATCCTCAGGCTCGATTCAGCTACAGCCTCATGCCAATCGTCTCTCTTTACCCACCAACACTCAGCATACAACTATAGTGTCTCAGTGCCCAGTCGTCAGTCCTTCCATCACCCCGAATAAAGCACTCCAAGCCTATCACAATATTTCTCAGAAATGACAACAGTATTTCTACGAAGTGGTATAGGCCATTCCCCTGTAAGTTCAACATACAAGCATCATAGAGCATATTGTAACACATTTACAGGGCGATAGAGAAAGACAAATACTCGACCAATATCGCATGGACCTCGAAAGGCCATAGTGGTTCCAAACTGCTAGGGACGTTAGAGAAAGCGACGAGACCAAGATCAGGGATTACAAGGAAGACATCGATACCTTGCTCGTCTTCGTAAGAGTCTCGCCAGCCATATACATCATCATATATCACTAGCTAATATGGATTTCAGGGGGCACTATTCTCTGCAGTCATCACTGCACTCACGATCGAGTCGTATAAGAGCCTGACTCCAGATCCAGCAGAGCTCACCCTACAGGTCATGGTTCACATTTCGCAGCAACTCAGCAGTTATACTACCACCGGTCGAGTCTCAAATAGTAGCATTCCGGCTTTCATCCTCCCAGATGCGACTGATTTCGCCCCCTCGAACCCCATTATAATCACCAATGTGGCATGGTTCGGTAGTCTGACCATCAGTCTCATGGCAGCCTCGTACGGTATGCTCGTGAAGCAATGGCTCCGAGAATACCTAGCATATCGTGATGCGTCACCTATCGCGCGTCTCCGTGTCCGACTCTTCCGCTATCCTGCTCTTGCAGAATGGAAGGTCTTCGAAATTGTGGCAATGCTACCGTTACTCTTGCAGATAGCATTGGGGTTGTTCTTTCTGGGACTCTGCTTCTTTGCATCCTCCATTCACCCCGCAGTCAAATGGACGATCATCCCATTGGTCGTCATATGGGCGTCCTTGTTCCTAATAGCCACATTTGCTCCAATCTTCTCCTCACGCTGCCCCTACAAGACGACATTCCTTAAAGACATCATGAAGAGGTTACGGCGAGTGATTTTCATTGTGTTACATAAGGTATGTAAAACTGTCGAATTATCTACTATGTTTCCTTGTACTGATTGGGCGTGATATATCAGGTGAAGAATCCGTCTGCCAATGCGCCTCCTGGACCGGAAGAGGAGGACGATCTGGGCAAGCGGAGTGACAGTGACTTGGACGTGGTGGCAAGAACCGACTCTCTTCACCAGGATGATGGGCTGATTGCCCCTGCCTTGGTTGATCTAGGCCGCCAGCTGCCAGGTCCTGATGTTGTCACATTCCTTTTTGCCGTCCTTCGAAACCGCGACCCCAGAATTGAGCGTAAACAAGTCGATTGCTTGGTGGATTTACACCAGATTTCCATTCCGCTTCTAGGTGCTGCCACAACAGCTCTGATTGCCTCGCTTCGCCTCGAATATACACGGCAGGCTGCCACACGCGAGCAATCGTCCCAATCGGCTGACCAGTCTGACTTCGAGTGGGCCCAAGATGCACTCTCCATCTTGCTATCCGCTCTCAGGAATCCCCTGCTAGCCAGACCAAGCCAAGCAGTCACTGATTACCTCTCGATTGTGCCGCCGCACTTCATCGATACGCTGATAGACCCTGTAATGGACAACACCTGCTACTCAGAGGAGCAAAGAATGGCCTTTTTCAAGCTGCTGATACATTACATCGACCCTTCCTCCGGGGATGCGAAAGATCCACGACCACTGAATCTACACAATCTTTCGGAGCGGGGATGGAACCATGTCGCAAAAGTCTTTGAATCTCTCATTTTCCCGCGTGTATTAGCTACTTCCGACTCTTTGATCGCTAGGGAATGGAATCATGACATAAAACTTGGGTTCAGAGGTCTGTTCGGAGTTTGCGACCACGACGTACCAGCTGATGTGTCGACCCGAATCCATGAATCATTCACGGACGAAGAACTCATTGAACAGCTGCTCTCCCCAATCACAGCATCATACATATCTGGGCATACTACAGAGGTCACATTCTACCTCTTCCGCCTTTTCCCCAATGAGCTGTCGGGCCTCTCGGAGGATTCATGGCGGGATGTCCAGAATATGCTCATCGTCGTGCTTGAGAAGGAACTCGAACATCAGGAGCTTGACCATCAGAAAGAAATAGATGCGGATTCGAGGACAACCCCCGTTGTATGGGAGAAGTCCATTCTTTCTGCCATTCACGTTCTTCTTTCAATGTCTCAGTTCCCGCGAAGCGATAAGGCCATGGAGATGGTTATTCGGTGTTTCGATTTCGATTGTGAGGGATTACTTGATGCCCTCCCTGGTGGCATAGCGGAGACATTCACACACCTCATACCACTCCTTTGGCATGTTCTAACAGGTCAGCCAACTGTCGATATTGAAGAATCATGGGCCGAGGACTCGATCGATGGACAATCGCAGCTAGATGCGGCGATGTGGAATGTTGCAATATCTCTGCATCGTGTCTTGAAAAGTGATGGAAGCAAGGACAACGAGCAAAGGCTGGCCCTTCGGATTATGTTTATGTGTGCGAAAGCTTCGGAACCGCAGACCTTTTCAAATGCCACAAGAACACGCATTGACGAGCTGATGCAATCACATACCCGTAGAATCGTTGACATGCTTCCTACTGAACGAGGACGACTCACGGACTATGCGCTATCAGCATTCTGGGAGATTATGCGTTTACTGGACCATTCACAAACGCTGTCGATTATCAAGCACCTTTATCCTACAACATATGCGCACGAGGTCGCCGAGAAGTTACTTGAAGTCTGGAGTTCCATCCAATCTTCAAAGTCGCAGAACATCACTAATATCCCGCTTGGAGGAACTGAGATCCTCATCTTGAACCCATTCATTGTCTCGCACATAGATGACAGTCTCGTATTCGGAGGTGATGCACGATCTCATTATATGGACAAGTTACAACCGTTAGTTCAACTAGTTCCAAATGAACATGCCTCCCACACTATCAAGAGGCTTGCTTGGAGGATGATTACGTTCGAACACCCAGACTGGCCAGAGTGGGTGAAATCCTATCTTAGTGAGGCCATAAAAGTGTTTTTAAACACTTCCGAGCTTCACGAGTGCATAAAGTTTACTATGTGCTGGAACGCTCCCCGGCTTGTAATGCTGCTTGCCTCGCATATCCATGATCAGTTGGATCCCTTCCAGTTCCCACTCGAGCTTGGCACTTGGATGAAGGAAGCTGATATAATGTGTGACAACGCTTCGATGTTGCGCCCATTCTCACAGAATCCAGAGCCACTAGTGCCTCAGGAAGCAGAGACCTTCCTCATGCGACTCATTGCGAGCTCGGGAATTGACAAACCGGTACTCACTTGCACCACAGACCATAATTTCTGGTCTGGCAGTGAGAAACCACCGCCGAGATACCCATGTGTTTCCCTTGCATTACGAATTCTACGCTATCACCTCGGTCCCAAAGGTGTCGATATACCTACAGGTGACATTTGCGCCATACTCGACTTGTCCAATCTAGAAAAGGAGGTGTGGGATGATGTCTCTGCCGCCGCCGCCGAGATCATTGCACGGAAGGACTGGGAAGCATATGAGGAGCATATCTTTGGGGGTCTTATGGCCTTCGGCAGAATACGGATGAAGGCTACTATGATCCTTTTGGCGGACTCGCCATATCCGTTCTTCACGAGCCTTTCCTATGAAGTGCTTGACCAGACCCCCTTTTTCCTTTGGGACGAGTGTCCAGAACTGGAACAAGACGACCGAGAGAAATTAGAACGCCAACGTCAGAGTAGGATCGAAGAAGGACGAAGAAATAGCCGGCTTGGTTTACCTACAGGCGATGGCGCAGTGCGGGGAACACGAACGCAGGATAGTAGAAGCGTAAATACGCAGATAGAGACGATTTCGGACGATCACAAGGAGAACCACAGCATAGTCGAAGAGACTGATACGTGTCATGGAGGTAGTAAGGACCAAACTGCTCGGAGGTCAAACGTAGACGAGGACGTAAAGCATGATGACGTTCAGCAGGGAGAGAAGCAGGAACAGGAACAGGATATGCCAATATACCCAACGGAGGTTAACGGTGAAGGTGAATACACACTTACTTTGTCAAGCTTCTAGGACGATTGTATGTTAGTCGTTACAGTCTCTCGATTCCATTGTTCGCCAGTTATGACCAAAGATTAAAATTATCCGGAGTGCCCTCCATCCCGCGCCCTGAGTTGCGACATAATCAATTGTAAATAAATTTCAATGTAGGCCTACCTAAGTCACAAATTATGGGTATAACCGAAGTTCTAAGTCCAACTTGACGAGTCAAAAAACAACATCAATCATCCCATCACTCTATCAGGATATTCTACATTTGACATAAAGCCAAAGACGATACCAAGCGGTTGGAGAGTCTTAACATCACCTACAGTGTTGATCACATATAGTTCTCATGGGACGCAAGAATCTATCACTTTCTGCTGTACTGTTCCTGACAGGTGATGCAGAAAGTTCGAACACGAGGGTCACGAGGGAGAACGAACTGTTGAGTGCGTACCTTGCCAACAGACGTTGATGGGCTCATGTTGGGCTCAAAGTGTCCTGACGAACCTCGTCATCAAATTTCTAGGTAACAACTATGGTCTAGATTAACGCTACGGTTGTCAGGAGGTGCCACATGAATGTACACTCCGTACTACCTGGTGTCCTATAAATCCCATCAAGTTTCAGCCAATTTTGCAATACAGCCGATCACCTGAAACGATCGAGATTCCAGAGGATCGCTACGAATCTTCAGATATGGTACTTAAGCCAGTCAATACTTTACGTCCATTAGGATATTGAGCCAACATATGATCGGGACTTGACTAAAAAACACGGTGTCATAGTTGTTGTTTGAACTTCTCATATCTAGTGTACGCGAAACCCATTTTAGAATCCTAAAATGGCAAACTGAGTAGATTTGTCAGACTCCGTGAGTGCAGACTCGAACCAACTGACTCACCAATCATTAATCATTAATCGGGCCTCAGGCTTCAGCAGACTATTCAGATCGAGATATCATGTGAACTACTCGATTCGTCTTCATTTCCTCTCCCTCAGTTCCGAAGTAACGACTTGAAGCGAAACTCCAATGCAAGGACCCAACGATCCAGTCTTGAAGCCCTTGGACGTAAAGTTGTACCTGGCGATCCATCTCAGGACCCCAGGATGGAAGTACTTGTCGGTCCCTTTCGAATATTGTTATGCAGTAGAGACAAAGGTCTCCGGCTAGGTTCTGGCAGAATATAGTTTGGAGCGACCATGATGAATCCTGTGGATGATGCGAAGTGTGTCAATTCGCCGATGTTATATAGTAAAATCTGAGGTCATGTTCTCCGAGCTATCTGGCATACCCTCCAAGTATGTTGACCTGTTCTCCAACGAATGGTGTAAAGAAGCCAGAGAGACGGGCGGACATTAATGCCCGCAGCTAGTTTTCTGGCGGTTCTGAGATAGTAGAAGTTAACGATGAGTGGGTACTACAGATCCGCCGATGCCAAGCGTTGTCAACATTCACTCCGTTTTCTTAAAAAGTCAGGAGCTCGAAAAAATCTCTGCAAGAATGGTAGATACCGATTCACGATCCACCCTTACAAGGGGACTGGGAAATAAATGATTGGTCCATTTATGCGCTTGTGGTAGCCCCGTAAAGTGGTTTCCGAGCTGTGCTACCTTATAGTTACAAGATTGTACTTGCGCATACAGCTCTATATGCGTAGAACAATCTGTCGTGAGTGGTATAAGTATGCATATCACATTAGCCTTCATGAGCACACTTACAATTAGTGTCAAAATTGAGTAAGTGATGGAATTTGTCCCTGAGGAAGGTGAGAATTTGTTGTCTAAACAAGTCGCTAGAATTACTATCTCAGGTCGCAAGGACTTTTAGAATGATCACATCCGTATGATACCCTTGACATGATACGAACTGGGACCGAACCATGATGACGTGCACAGGTCACTCATGCGCCCTTTCAATTGCAATGATTTGACATACCTATGCATTATGCATATCCTATCCGAGCCTCACGTCGTATCAGGGACTTCTCCTCGGGGTACAGAATGATGGACGGATCGGAAAGTTGTACGATCCACAGTTGCTGACAATAGGTACGGAAATTTGAAGCAGGAGAGTTTGGCTTTCTCCTGCCCTTGCCATCGAATGACGGGAATAGACATCTCCTTGGGTTTCTTGACATAGCCACATGTTGACGCCATGGGAAAAGCAGGCCAGAAATCCAGGAAAGGAGTCCCCTCAGAAGTGAAACCTCGAATCACGTTTGCCTTGCCACAAGATAGTGCAAAATGAAAACATCTTGTCTATGAGAAACATTTCTGGATCTAGCTGGACCAGTAAGAATTATCAGATGTCAGGGAGATACTCTATGTACGCCACCTTGCATAGTTTAGATTGCACTCTGACGTCAACAGTCAAGAGGACTGTTACAGAGCTCGGTCTTCATTCACCAGAACTATCACGAAGGACGTAATCCTAGAGCCATCCGGATAGATAGAGGCAACTCGATTGATCCAGAATTTCTTTTATTGACATTGTGAACCGCGACATGCAAAATGGTAGGTTTCAAGTGTATGGTGAAAGCAGCAGGCAAAATCTAGTGATATACGTGTCAGCACGATGCAATAGCAGAGATATAGACCTTCAACAAAGCTGAAAGGGTCATGAATGTAAACAGTTGGCTGGTTTCGGCTTGTCGACTTCAATTTTGATCGAGAATTAGCCTGAGCGTCTATACACATCTTGAACCTAAACACCGGCGTGACATACTTACCTCCGCAAGCTCATTCGTGCACAAACAAGATATGTCGCCTTGCAAGCCAACTCGTGATATTAAGGTCCATGTTCCAAGACATAACTCACAGAGACTGGGACCTGCAGTCACAGCCCAGGTACAACACCTAGCGAAACGGAGACGAATGCGGGTTGATGTTAGACAGACCGCGTACGAACCGTCCAATATCCTTGCCCAAGCCATTGTAAGTTGATCAGATCGGCTTCTGAACATCTCAATATACTTTATGTTCAGGATAGCGCTTCGGACTGGAACTCCTTGCTGACCACTGCTCGTGCTGAACGAGGTCCACAATGGGATATAGGAACACAACAGTGAGTTCTGTTGCATCTGGACCGAAACGGAATTTATAACCTATCTTCCTGTAGATTCCTGGTTGAAGAGCACTCTGAACTCTATTACAATCCATCACCTCTACGAGAGTATTTGAAGGAAGGTCAAACCGACTCCGAAGAAAACGGAGCCTCAAGTAGTAGCAAACCACCAGTCCCAACTCCCGACTTTTCCAACAATGCTGTCCCTGGAACTCCTCAGCTTCGACGCAACCCTTCCATGCCTCCCCCAGCACAACCGCATATGGGCTTCTCACCCCGTCATCCTGGGGCTGGTGGTTTCCAACCACAGATGCAATTCCACAATATGGGCGGACCTATACCACCGGGTCAATTCTATGGCAATGATCCCACCATGTCCTCCCCGATGCGAATAGGAGGAATGGGTATGCCAATGGATGCTATGGGAGGTATGGGAGGTATGGGTATGGGTTCTCCGAATGTCGCAAGGCGAATGGGTACGCGGGGGATGGGTATGGATGACGGTTATGGTGGCATGCACTGATACTCTGACATCATTTCTATCTGCTCATTCTTGGTGAATACCGCTCTCCAACGGCAGTAGGCATCCGCCTATAATTGATACTGTAATTTATTCCTGCCTTTACTGAGGGTATCACAGTACTGTATAACACATAACCTATATGAATATGGTACACCATATATCTACAACAAAACACGACGAAACGGTACTAAGACGAAAGCAAATCGAGTGTCCGCCAGACTCAGTAAGATACACATTGTCCCCATTCACGTTACTCCTACTTCTTTTTCTTCTTGTTCTTTTTCTTCTTGCCTGACGCCGTGTTTGCAAGGGGACCAGTCGCTCCCGCATCCCCGTCGTCCCCGCCATCCTCTTCCGCATCATCCTTCTTATCCTCTTTGCTCTCGTCCTCTGCGGGCGGTGTTGTTTCGGCCGCAGGAGTAGATGCACTGACAGCTGGGAGTTCAGCAGCCTTTGCTTCTTCCTCTTTCTTCTTCTTTTCCTCCTCTTCCTCTTGTTGTTTCGCCAACTCTGCGTCCATATCTGCCTGAGCTTGCCTTTCTAGTTCTTCGCGATCCGCTTGCGCCTTAGCCTCATTATCAGCCTTCTCCTTGGCTGCTTGATCCACCTTCGCCTTGTCTTCCTCATCCTTGGCTCCTTTCTTCTTCTTCCCCTTCTTCTTAGTTGGTGCAAAGCCGCCAGGAGTGTCAGGTCCTTCGGATGCTGCACCTGACGCGGTAGCTTCCAAAGCAATGGGGGCGAGATCCAGCTTCAGTTGGTCGGCGAGTTTTGGAGATGCTGTGGGTCTAGGAGAAGCAGGAGGCTTGACTTCCTCCTTAAGCTCTTCCTTCGCTACTTCAGGTTCCTTGTTAGAACCAAACCCGAGAATATTATTGGTAGAGGCGCCCCAGCTCCCGAACACGCTGGCGGCGGGCTGAGAGGTGGTGGGTGGTGAAGGATTCTTAGGAGCACCCCAAGAACCAAGGCTACCAAACGCTGATGGAGCTTTAGCTGCAGCAGTAGCAATGGTGGAGCCGAAACCAATGGATCCAAACGCAGAACTAACATTCCCAGCCCCAGAGCCGAGGCCCCATCCACCACTACCACCGCTGGAGCCCCAAGCAGTTCCTCCCGCAGCGGAGGTATCATTGACGTTCTCCTGAACATGCTCGTCAACTTTCTCGTCAGCGGTCTTCTCGCCAGGTCCTTTCCAGTCGGTCAAGAAGTCAGAGAAACCTCCTTTCTCCGTAGACTTATCAGCGTTCCATAAGTCGTCCATGTTAGATGAGTCGCCACCGCCATTATCGTTGTTGTTCCATCCACCGTCATTTTGTGCGTTATCATCATTGTTGTGAATGTCGGTCCAGCCTCCAGGAATTTCTTCATTCCTATTGACATGATTATCTGATGCAGGTATGACGGTCTCGATAACAGGAGCAGGAGCAGCCTTCGTTAAGTCATGAGATGGTGGTTCTATGTGTTCCCACCCAGAAACCGTTTCCGCAGGAGGTTCCTCTACAATCTGTTGTTGAACTGGAGGCTCGGGAGCTGGTGGTTCAACAGGAGCAGGAGCAGGAGCAGGCTCTTCAGGTAGGAGGGTGGGCTCGACTCTAGGAGTGGGAGGCTTGGGATCTGCTGGCCAGACCGGCTCGGGATGTTCAGTAGTAGGAGTTCCCAATTTCGACATTGATCGAGGTGTCGGCGCTTTCGAGGTACCCCACGGCGTAGGTGCTTTCGACGCTGCTTTCGATGCTGCTTTCGAAGCTGCTTTGGACACGGCAGGTGTAGAGACCTTCGAGGTCGATCCACCAGCTTTCCAAGGACTACCCCCAGCACCAGACAGTGTTTTAGCAACGGGCTGAGGTGTGCCGATTGACGATACTGCGGGAGTAAGGACTTTCGAGGCAGCTTGGGTAACAGCTCTCGAGACGGGGGCCTGAGGAGTAGCAGCACCTTTAGGTGTAGCCATCTTCGATGCAGAAGTAGGGGGTGGGCTTGGAGCCTTAGAAACAGCAACGGGTTGAGATGGTGCGTTCTTGGGCGTAACCGTACCAAGAGGCGAGGGAGGTTTCGTTTCCTTAGGAGGATCCACATGAGTGAAAGCGTTGAGAGCAGTGACTTCGACGAAAGGCGATCCAGAGGGTGTAGGTTGTTTGCTCGGAACAGCAGAGTTCGACGACCCCCAGATGGAATTGAGTTGATCTCCAAGACGTGCAGTAGCATTACTCTTCCCAGAGGCTCTGCTATCTGTCGACAGGTTGACCGCCCGATCTCTTTCACTAAGCCTACTAGGCGCGTCCGATATGACTTCTCGAGCTTTGCCTTTATCCAACACGGGTCTTTCTCGCTCCCGTCTCCAGTTGTCTGATATGGAAGTCTGAGAAACCTTGCGCTCTCGCATGTCATAGATACGACTGGGGTCACGATCGTATTCACGGTTGGAGTCGATGCTCTGTCTTCGTGAGCTAGAGAGGTCGCCACGAGATGACGGATATGCGGGAGGAGTGGCAGGTTTAGAAGTCGATGCGCGAGAAGAAGTATGCGAACGGTGTCGGTCGGCGTGTGGGTGTGCATAGGTAACAGGATCGTCGTCGGGAAGGATGTCAGGTTCGTCCTCTTCTGCACGGTGACCGCTTTCGTTGTAAACGATCGAAGCAGGTCCACTATTGTGTCTGTCAGTACGAATCGTTATGACGCTACTGAAAAAGAGGCTTACTATCGAGTTCTACCGTTATCTTGCCATTTGATTCTGGCTCTGAATTCGGTCAAACCGAAGTGGATTTCAATACTGAATACGATAGTCCAATATTTCTTGCCGTTCCTTCCATCCTTTGGCTGAGCACTACTAGCTAGTGGCGATAGATCGGCACGAACGTAGCACAAGGTCGAGAAATTATCTGAACGTCCAGTATAATTAAGGTCAATCCTATCACAGAAAGTACCTAGCACGTACCAGCATTGCGGATAATCCATTTCGGAACAATGTCACCACCACGGAAACACCATATTTCAACTTCGAAAACGGAAAGTGTTGTAAGGTTGGTGACTTCAGTGCAGTATTTGCGACTAAAGACTGTCGATTCCTTAACCTTGACGCCTCTTGACAAGATACAATCGAACGCGTCTGGCAACAACTTTGGACCGGAAGGTAACTCGAATAGACGATGCTTCCTCTCCACGTGTTCTTGGTCGTTGGCATCGAATTCTCGCAAGTATTCGACACCGTACATGAATTTGGACACACGGGCGGAAACGTGGTGGTCACAGTAGAACCCAATGGCACCGTCAGCGACGGCCTTCGACCTGAGTTTTTGGATTAGATGAAAACCAGCCAACTCTAAGGGGGGACATACGTTTGATTATCGGGTCGGCTGACTACTACTCCCAAAGGAGCGAGCTGTTCTTGAAGTTGAGAGAATAGCCAGGGACTAGCCGCAAACCCTCCGACAAGCCATACCGACTGTTGCTTTTTGAGTAACGATAATAGAGAAAATACAGTATAGTACATACTTTGATAACTCCACCGGAAGTATCAATTTGGTTCCGTATTGATGCTATGGCAGCCTGAATCGACGGCTCGAAGAGCTTGGCTACTTCCAATCTTAAGAAATCCCGATGTTAGATGATGCGAATGAATATTCGTATCCTTAACTTACCCAGTCAACTTGAGTTGTCCATTACGAACGCCTACATTGGGGTCCTTATCCAAAGGAGAACCGAAAGGGACAAACTGCAGTTCCTTATCATCACGGAAAAGTCGCTTGGTGGTCTCGTCGAATCGTTTCGTAATGTGGTCGAGAGAGTCTGGTGAGCCGTACTTCGAATTCTTCAGTTTACCTAGTCAACAAGTGATAGTTGAGCAAATCAGTCCGATACACAGTGAGGCAGGAAGTTATTGTTTACCTTCGAAGAACGCACGTGCCCTTCGACTAACGAAAACGGATCCAGCGAATACACCTACACGTCATTGTGAGTAGAACAAACGTGGGTGAAAAAGATCAATCACGAACAGTCTGGTGGTGCAATTTCTTCAATCACAAGAGGTTGGGTGCCCCGAATGGCGTATGAGCTGATATCGAGAGTTCCTCCTCCAGCGTCCGCGACAATGAAGCCATGACCGGTTGGATTCTAGATGAAAATGAACTTAAAATCTCATCTTACGTGTCATCTCAATCTTCAAACTTACCGAAAGGACATCTGCAGCCAATCCGTTCAAGACACATGCGTGCAAACTAGCTTCTCCTTCGGTAACAAACCTAATCCTTGCCTTGCCTTCATCAGTATCCTCTATCAGTTGACCCTGTACAGCAGCTCTTCTCATCTTCGTTTGCTGAGCACCTTCCCACCCGTTCGGATGACTCAGAACGAATTGAAGATCGTGCTCGACTGCGGCCCATAGAGCGTGGCCATTTGCGTGGGTGTCGATGATGAAGTTTCTGGTACAGCGAAAGAGATAAGAGAGGAAGTCTCCGAATACGTCAACAGCGGATTTTCCTCTTGGGAGTGGGGAGAGGTGCATGCCGTTCATTTTGAGTGTCATAGTTTTGGGGCGAAGACGAAGTTTGAATCTAAACAAGCAAGAAGTCAGAACCAAGATATTCTCATAGTTCTCGCACATCTCGTAGGAAAGAACTTTAGAATAATTGTCTGAAGCGTCTCACGACGGAGATTCACAAGTTGTAACTCCCAGTATCGTACCTCCTCACGAAGTGTGGAGCCATCTATCGGTGATTTAGTAGTACTTACAGTTCGAGCTTCATCCAACCTTCGTCTTCTGCTTGTGCGAGAACAGATGCGCCATCTGCTTCAGCACCGGCAGCCATCATCTTGCCATGTTGATTATAATACATGATGGAGGGTATCTTGGTGTTGCCAGCAACATGTTCCTGTCCGGGAAATCTGGAATACACAATAAACTCCTTTTTTCGCTGCAACGTATCGCACAACATACCTAGTAACGCCATGGATTTTGGGAACTTCGCCTGGCTCTAGAATAGCGTATGATACACCACTGAATGTGGTACCGATGTCAAGTGCAAGTACGAGGCTACGGGTAACCCCAGCATACGGCTTCCGGGTGCCCGACGCGGGCTTCATCGTACAATTCAATATCCGGTATCGCTGGTAATGCTACAGGTGCGTGGGTGGTGTCGTGTCGTCAGCGTCGTATGAAACGAAGCGATGTGAAGGGAATCAGGAAGACGGAGGTGTGGTGGCCAGGTTGCCTGCTGCAAACCTATATGGCGGGGAATAGAGACTAGGGTACAAGAAGAGAAACACGAGGCAACATTTTTTGGACGATAGTGCTTTAGTTCCCACTGCTGGACGCCCAAAGGTTCCGTTGATGGAAGGAGGAAGCAAGCCAGCCTTGATCGAGATCACAATGCCTTTCTCACATGTTCATTCATCTCTTCCCCATTCTTCCAATAGGACCGTAGTCCGCTACTGCCACAAAGCTAGTCTCTTCCTATCTCACATATCTCCGAGCGTTGGTATTCAGAACTTCAAGATAATCGTTGTCAAGTCGTCGAAGATGACCAGATTAGGAGCTGCGGAGGATCTACTCCAGGGTTCAAGCCACTTCGACAGATACACATTGAAACCTGCAGTCTAGCTGCGGGTGTCAACATGGTCTAAACAGGGTCTTATATTGTCTAATTCTTCATTGTTCAGCATAGCCGAGGGTTTACTATGACTTGGACAACGTCATTTCTCGGCTGCCTGCTCACTAACTCTGACGTTTGTCGTACGGGGTGCAGGGCCAGAAGACTGCGTACATATTTCCCCTCCTCCCACTCTGTATTTTGAAAACGCTGAGCAACGGAGACATCGACGAAGTCAATATTGTAATGTGCACTGTTACCAAAACCAATATAGTTTATAATTTGCATCGATCGAGAAGATCGAGAAGGATCGACGAGGATCGACATTGTAGAATCGTAATTCCTGAAACGTCCAACCTTCTCAATGAATATGTATCGTCGTCGTTTCAAGCAACGCCATTTGAGTCCTCTATCGTTACGCCGAAACTGTCCAAAATCATGACCAGACAAGCAACCAACGTTCCAAAAACGATGTCGGAAAGAAGTAGGCACACGTGTTCGCCTCAAGGCTTTCATTATGATACTACATAGTTCCTAAGCACGCGACGGAAACATCTTCTACACCAGGCAGCAGCGCAGAGATGAACAGGTTTGGCTGATCCTCCCCAGTACTCCATCTCATCTACAGCCCCTTACCTCCAGTCACCCGCAAACGTTTGCAGTCAGGCATCTGGCCTCGCACAAGAAGATACAAAAGTTCACCTCGGGCTGATTGACTACTTCCTGTAACCCATCTTCCTACCTTGTTGTTTCTCCGTCAATAACTAATCATCATCTCGCATGGCTATGCGTTTACAGATACCATCTAACGCATCTGTCGAGTTCTTCTCTCTGAGGACAACTCCGTACGAACATAGACCCGTAGCTCAGCCAGTCAGACCTGAGCTTAACATCGACCCATACTCATCGGACTGCCCTATAACTCCTGTAGAATCCATTGCAAAACTTACACGAGAGTGCAGTGCTCTTCGCCTTCGTCTCGCTACTGCAGAACGTCGTGAACGTCAAAGTCATCACGATTCATCATCACCAGCATCTTCTTCGGCAACTCTATCTGCCATCACCCCACCTTTCAAACCCAGAGGCCTCACGCTGGAGCCGACACCATACACCCAACCGGATTACATTCCTCGACACAAGACTGGGAGTACTTTGAGTTATAACAGTGACGCTGCCGATTCTGTATACACCACCCGAACACGCACTTCGCGCGCCTCATACACATCTAATCAACAACAACGACGCCCAGATTCTCGTGCATCCACTGTACGTTCCTCTGATACTGTTCGTCCACCCCGTCCACCTCGACCTCCACGTCCACAAATCAGAATAACACCCCCCGAGCCTATACCCGAGATCGTACCTCAGGTTAAACGCCCTCCTAGACCTCCGAGGGGTGACAGTATGAAACCGGCGGAACGTTGTAAACAGCTCGAGAAGAGTCTTCGAGAAGTACAGGAGTTACTTCGCGTTCGAGATCGCGAAATTGAAGTATTAAAGAAGGAGAGAGATCGTTTACTTGCCGAGAGAGAGCAGGAGAAGAATACAGAGAAAGAGAGGGAAGCTACGCGCGAACGAGAACGTGCGGAAGAACGGGAACGTGAACGAGAGAGATCTCGGGAAAGAGAACGCGAGAGGGAGCGTGAAAGGGAGAGGGAGAGAGAACGAGAGAAAGAGCGCGAACGGGAGAAGGAGAGACAGCGAGAAAGGGAGCGCGAGCACGAACGTCTTAAGGAACAGGATCGTGCTGTTGAGCGAGAACGCGTCTCCGGTCGACGATTCGACTCTACCCAACGTCCTCTATCCACCGTTACCGACATTAACATCCTAGACCGAAATGCAAGCACGAGCCCCGTCATGCGTCGCAGCAAATCCCAAGCACCTATAAACGAACACAAACTCAACGTCCCATCATTAGGACTAGAATCTGAACAACGCGCTCAACTACGCTCCCTCGACGTCTTCCTCACCAAGACCGATACATGGTCTGGTGCTCAAGTGCTTCAAGCCGTCGAAGACTTGAACGCCGAGATAACTCACTTTGCTGCTTCCGCTACCGAATCAGGTGTTTTCGAACGCCGAACACCAGCACCTGTAGCTTCTCCTAAAGGTGGTAGGAAAGGTAAAGGAAGACGAAACCGGAACTCCATGATTTTAGATGGTAGGTCGACGCCTACCAAGCAAGGTCCCAGTCAAGACTTGCTCGACAGTGTCCCATGGCTCGGACAAGCGTTTGCCAAGATCTTAGCCACTCGGGATCATGCACAAGACCCTATGCTCGTCCAGCTTGCTCTCCAAGCCAGTGTCGCAATCTGTTGTGCGAGATCCCTATCGCTCTTCTGTGTAGGATTCCCTTCGAAGCTTGATGGGCTCCTCACTCGTGTGTTCGCGCATATGCAAGGCGCAGGTGCGTATTTCGATAACCATATCTTCAATTCAAATCATAATTGACGATCGATCATATTGTCCTATATTCTGCTATTTTAGAACCCCAACCAACCTCCTCCCGCTGGCGATCCCTCACGCACCGCTCAATCCGTACCCTCTACCCCGGACTCGAAGAATACGCCGTCTCAGAACTCGTCACCACCATGTTACGTTGGTCAGCCGCAGTATTCACACTCTGCGGATGCGCAACGCCCGCTCCCAATAACCATAACCACAACGCCAGCAAAGACCCTGTGTTGGGTTCACCCACATTGAGAGCCCAACTCCGACGGATCGCCGAGGCGGTATACAAACTCGCGAGAGTCACACGAGAGGAAATCCTCTCGACGTCATTCGAGGTGATCTTGGCTGACCCGGGAGTTGGGTTCGAGGAAGTGACGATGGTGAATGCGTTTACAGATCAACATGTTATCGGACCTCATGGGAAGACCAATGGGAAGGGGAACTCAGGGAAGGGTGAGGGTGTAGGTAAAGTGCTCTGCACGACTGAGCTGGGACTCAAATGCATCACAAAGAAAGCCAAGATGATCACCGGGGATGATGGAGAGACGTCCTCTGCCAACACTAACAAGACTGCGGTTGATCCGTTTGAGAAGAGGATCTTGTTGGCTCCTAAGGTTATGTTGGATTCTGCTGTCGATGCATTGACGACAGAGTGATCGGCGGTAGCGGCGATCCATCGGTGACATAGGTGATTTAGGTGTTCGGGTGATACTGCCATATACGTGATGATCTGATTCTTGGCGTGATATGTATGTTGCTTCGCTGATTGGTATTGTATGTGCCCACAATATGGTACTGTAATATGTTGCTGTACGTGGTCTTCGAGGATGTGACTGTAGATATCTGGTATACTATGGCGTTTCGGAAGATATAAAACCAGCGCCGCGGTAAAGCGGAGTTCCCCAAACTGCTTCAATTGAAATGTTCTACAAAAGGGAGTATGTGCCTTGTTCCTTATCGTAATTCGTTTCATGTCACTTGGTTCACCGACCCACAAGGTTCTTTCGGAGGTCCGACCACAAATGGAAACTTCACTCAGGCGACCTACGACCACCCCAAGCAAAAAAAGATCGGAAAGTTTTGCTAGATTGCAAATATACACTGGATAGACTTTGAAAAGTATCAGAGCTAGGAGAAATGAGGAGAGCTAAGAAAAGAGAAGGAGAGAGGAATAATACACCAATGGGGACGAGAACGAGTCAGAGGAAGTCCAGTCCTGCCTGTAACGATAACTATAAAGAAAGAAGTACAAAGAAAATAAAGAAAAAACGACGACAACACGACGAAGCACGGTACACCGATCATAAAAACATCATCGGATCACCGTTAAAAAGTGACTTTCCACCAACTCAATCGCCAAAAAAGGAGAGTGGATCTGAGGACGAATCTAATAACGTTATACATTTGGAAAAAGTTGCGAGGCGGAAAAGGACAGGAAAGGTGCGAGAGAGAGGAAGGAGAGGACCGTGATGGAGGAGCGTGCATCGAGTTTAGTTGCGTTGCGTGTGTGAGATTAGATGGGAGGATAATGGGGAATACGGGATATTGCTACTAAATTGACCGAGAAGTCTGAACATACACTTGTGTTTGAGGTTTCAGACTAGAGCCGCGTCGGCGAGGTATTTGCGGAAGATGGAATCAGAGACGTTCATGATGATACTCTTCGTCGCCTTAGTGTCCTGTAAGAATCGGTAAAATTGTGAGAATCAAGAAAGAAAGAAGAGGAAGATGATGATGGGATAGACTTACGACGACACTCGTCAGATGTGTATAAAGCACTCGTTTGTTTTCATTATTCCTCTTATGCACCTGTGTGAAGTGTTGCTTGAAGTAATTCACAACAGCTTCGAACTCCATCGGACGGTCACCATACGAAGTGATGCTGGGAAAATAGAAGGACAAAAAGAATGAATGTTAGCTCACAGCAGTCAATGAGACACGGAACATGAAACAGAGAAGACAACATGGAACAAGGCCCATGAAGGTGGGAAATATGATGCAGGGAAGAAAATCCGCAGAGACGGGGATGAAAGGGAATGAATGATGGCGGCGGCAGAATTGAATGACTTGGAAAACGGTGATACGTACTACTTCTTGACCTTGATAGCTCTGTCCAACTTGTTTTGCAGGACATCAGTCTTGTCTACAATAAATCATCAGCATCAACCGTCTACAGTTGACATCAGGTCCGAGACATGAATCGGGCGCAAGGTGCACCGATATAGCTCAAAAGAGACAGTAACACGTACTGAGGAACAGGACAAGATGAACCTTCTTCAACAATGAATTTGAACAAATTGCCGTGAACAGTTGTAGCGAGTCGTCGATCCGGTTCGTCCGAGGATCTTCGTCAAGATACTAGTACAAAATAGTCAGCAATCGTCTTTCTTCGACAGGGAGATTGACGTTTAAGCGTAAATTGCTACTAGGCGAGGCCCGATCCGCAATGAATCATGGCCAAGTGGACCAATAGACATCTCAAAAAGTGTACAGTGACAGATTGCATAGATCTTCGTAATAAGCGACAAGACACTGACCTGATCATATGCACTGACAGGTGCCAGAAAGATGATAGCGTTCCTAAAGAAAGCAACAAATCCCGTATATCAGCCATCATTCACGCAACTCCGACAAGCAGTACTAAAGCCGAGGTATTTGTAGTGTCGAAATTCCACAAGAAGTCCAAAGTAGTTTGTGAGACACTTACGCATCATCAAAGTATGGAATCCAAGTGTGCCGTTGTCCTCGTGCACCACCCACATCATAGAGGTGCCATGTCACCGTCCGACCGTGGACAGACATATCAAAGATATGCTCTGCAACACCCATGGTTTGGATGCGAGCGTGGAGAATGTCGTCTAGTAGAACCGGAGAGTAGGGGTCATTAGTCATTGAAAATTGTCCGTAGGAATTTTGGGCATGTAGACAAGAGATTGGATCTAATCAGACTTACCCATGGTGGGTACATATCCTGTCGAAGAGACTCGTATGATATTGTCTAGGAAACTGAGAAGAAAAGTCAGTTTGGTCTTCTTCCGGGGACAAAATGGCAAATTAGCTAACAATTCAGCCCATTCCTCCAGCCTAAGCTTCCGACGGTCCCGCAGTCGGCGTACTGCTGGGTGTTCCCAGAGTTCTCTGATGTCATCTTTACAGGACGCCAATACACTCGCAACGTGTTCACACAGGAGGTCATGAGTCGGATCTCCTCTGGTCGCCGAAGAAACACTGCGTCGACCGCCAGTGTCGTCGCCACGGCCTTTGCCAAGAAGTGATCGTGCCTGCCATCCAGACCTTACGAAAACATTGCCCTTTCCCGAGCCAGAGACATCGATACCACCGGATAGCCGTTCAGCTAATTCTGCCTCTGCATCTAGTAAGGGGGATAGGCGGTCTCGAAGATGCCCTAGTTGCACCTCGTAGTCTGATCTGACGGATGGTGCGAGAACCGAGGGAGTTTGGTCCGAGGGATCGTTGCTATTACTAAAACCAGGGCTGGGGGCTCCCAGTCGAGCGGCGGTATCGGGAGTACCAAATTTAGAGTCAATGTCCATGGAGAAGTCATCAGCGTCGTCGTCTAGCAAGTCCGAGTACGCGTCCAGTGCATCAAGGATCCTGCGGACGGGACGGGCGATGTTGTGGTAAATCACAGGCCGCCATGAGATGCGTTCCTCTTCGAGTGAGTTTGGGCTGTAGAGAAGCTGGAACTGCTTTTGGAGGGTTGACTTTCCGGATTCAGCTTGGCCAAGCAATAAGAGCTAGATAGCAATTAGCTTAGGACACACGCCGCGATAAACGGTACGACGAGGAGGCATACCTTTACATCCTGTTTCTTTTTCTTGTATCGTTCTTTCTCGAGGTTGAGTTCTTCGTCAATGCGGTCGCTGATCTTCTTTGCATCTGCCTCTCTTCTGAGTCGTTCTCGGCGGTCCTGCTCAGACTCTGTGGGCGAAGGACGGAGGATGGCAGAGAGAGGGTCGTCGAGACTGTGAATAGAGGGCGGTTTAGCAGTACGAATCATGGCTGCTGCTCGGCGGGAAGGATTAAGTTAGTTGGGATGTGGAAGAGAGAGGGAAAGATATATCGGGCTCGTGAGTGGTTGAGTAATATATAGAGACATAGAAGGTGACTGTCCAGTGATGGCGCTGTCACCGCCTGCCTGGAATCTCGCCGTGGCCGGATGCGCTGTCTGTCATTCCTTATTTCTTGATTTCCCATCTCCGCCCTCCGTCCTCCCCGTTCCATCATCAACATCCTGCACAAAACACACCGCTTGACCCCACAACGCCACTGATCACCACCATGCTTTTAAGCTGACCTCGCCTACCGGTTACCATATTAGGGACGTTGTAATTTGTATTGTGGCTTAGGACCCCGAACCGCTCCAGCCTGACAACTTAAAACAAATTCAAACTCAGTACTACTGTTCTGCGGGGATTATATCGACCTTTAAGCTGTCCCCAGAAAACGTCACTCTCGCCAAGATACTTGAAGGAACTGTGAAACAAATCCATAGGTGAGGCAGAGTATTCAGGGTCCCCATCGGCAAGCCAGTTGATCGGCCGGTAATAAGTGCTAGATCGCCGCCGATCCCCCATATACCTCGGGGTTACAGCTTTATATTACACCACCATGGTCAGTCTCCTCGGCTTCATCTATCCTCTATTCAACAAACTCTAACAGCCTTCAGTCAGTTACCCTCCACACCAATCTCGGCGACATAAAGGCATCTCGCTTCACCTTGGTTTCATCCTTGTTCTTTTACCTAACCTCATGATTTCCATATAGGTCGAAATCTTCTGTGAGGCAGTACCCAAGACCGCGGAAGTGAGCAATCATAGCACGGTAGCATACGGATCCGTGCATAAAACCAACTC
>JASBNA010000136.1:0-41137 GCA_038087015.1 Cerrena zonata | reverse complement strand
TTTCATCGTTATTCTGCTGTTCAAATTCGAAGTGCCTCATCAAGCAATAGTTGATGTCACTTCCATTCCTATGACCCATAGTCTAACGCCATTCAGGGACGAACATGTGAGTATCAGATTTGTTACCTATCAACGGTGCTACTTCTTGTGAGAATATTATCAGATCCCGGGTTAATACAGTCTTGTTCACAGAGTGCAGGCCCATCCTGTTCAATCTAGTATTTTTCATAGCGGCCCCCAATCACGATCAATAGTAGAGAAAGATGTCTCCTCAAATTGCTATTCTAGCAGTATCGGCCTATCGTCCAGCGGATACAAACGCCAGCACGTAAACGCCATCATGCATCTTTCACCCTAGATTCATCGCCGTGAAACGTATTGCCCGATAACCTCTGACGTTCCCCATCTGTCTTCTCTCGTGTGTTAATTCCCACCGCTGTCGTGGGACCATTCTTAAAGACACCCGGAACGCACTCTGGTACCTTACTCCTTCGGTTGTTCACAAAACTCAAGCTTCAATATTATTACGCAAAATGGATTCTCGCCGTCTCTCAGTTGCCCATGCTAGAGATCAGTCCAGCGGTAATGGTTCACGAGAAGAGCAGTCAGAGGCATATGCTCGACAAGTGAGTTCTCAGATTGACAACGTTCTCAAGGCAGAGAAGATGGCGATAAAGAAGAGCAAGAAGCCTGTCAAAGTATTACTGCTCGGACAGAGTGAAAGTGGCAAGACGACTATCATCAAAAGTACGTCTTTTGAACGTTTTCCGTCAGCGAAGAATACTGATTTTCTTCCAAAGACTTCCAGATGGCCTATGCTTACGATGCATTTGTTGAAGAACGGGCAGCATGGAAAACAGTCATACGATTGAATCTTGTTCGGTCGGTGGTCATTATTCTAGATGCTGTGCAACAACATTTCTCTCAGTCGTCTTCCCCCACTCGCCGGTCAAGATCACCTTCCCTGTTTCATACCGAATCTGTCAAACACTCAAGCTCATATGATACAATTCCCGCTTTCACTACAGAGCTCAATAGATGCCTTGATAATCTGACACCGTTACGGGATACCAAAGCTTTACTCGAGCGAAGGTTGGGCGCATCACTTGACTCATCTTCTCCAGAAGAGATAGGACATGATCGTGGTTCCAATCCACGGAGACCTGAAGAATTTTCTATAAACAGCAGAGTTGGATGGAGAGCAGCTCTCGATCGAGTGAAGCCACGTCGGAGAATGTCCGAGTCTGGTACTTTGATGTACACCCAAAATGTATGTTTTATCTATTCCCACGTTTTCGTTCTTCAGCCAACAAACGACTCTGTAGCACCAGAACCGAAAACGTTCACGTCCATCCACATCTTCGGAAGCAACAACAGGAACCACCCAAACTTCTACCGATCTCGACGAATGTGGCACCGCTCTTTCACATCTTGCTCACGACATACAGTCCGTTTGGACCGATCCTCTCATCCAGACTATCCTTAACCGTGAGGGAATATGTCTCGAGGAAGGCCCTGGGTTGTAAGCGAATTATAAAAGCCTCGTGGTCAATACATTGACTCAAGAATATTGATATTGTAGTTTCCTGGATGATGTACGACGGATCGCTTCACCTCACTACACACCTACCGATGATGATATCGTTCGAGCACGCCTTAGGACTATGGGCGTACAGGAGTATCATTTCCGACCAGATAATCCATCGAATGTCAAAAACAACGGAACAGCGATCATACGACAGCGCAGAGATTCATATTTAGGTAGAGAGTGGATTTTGTACGATGTTGGTGGATGTCGGGCATCGGTAAGACCATATCTTACTCATGGTATCATGATCTCAACGTTCTTACAGCGTCAAGTCTGGCCCCCTTTCTTTGAACATATCAACGCGATCATTTTTCTCGCACCTATACATTGTTTCGATGAACGGCTACCTGAAGACAGGAGAATCAATCGACTAGAAGACAGCGTTTCGCTTTGGACCTCTATCTGCAAAAATAAAGTGCTGAAGAACGTTCAATTAATATTGGTCAGCAATTCCTTTCCTTGATTGAAAACATTCCGAACTTGACTCGCTTGAATATAACTATAGTTCTTGAATAAGTGTGATTTGTTACGGAAGAAGATAGCGAGAGGGGTGAAAGTGGCCGATTACGTGCTAACTTTCGCGGATAAGTCAAACGATGTGAAGACAGTCGCAAAATGTACCGGTTAATGCTTTTTTTGTGTATTCAGTCGAACTGATCTCCTTCTAGTCTTTCGGCAGGAGTTTTACGAAATTCTTCGTATTAATTCATTGGAAAGAAGAGGGTTCTATGCATATTTGACGTCCGCCATAGTACGTATTCATTTCTCTTTTGACTATTCGAACAATGAACTCAAGCTGACTTACTGATAGGATACGAGGGCCACGTCAATGACAATCATAGCAGGTTTGTGCCACCTTCACTAGCGTTTCAGATCTTGCTTGCTCACATTCGGAAACACTTAGTTCGAGAGGGTATTCAACGAAAGCATCTTAAAGAGGCTGAAATAATTTAGCCAATAACAATAACATGTATACATATAACCAGGTCTATGTGCGGAATAAGTATCGTTTCTAAATCTCAATAATTGGACAATCGACCCTCTTTGTCAATTGCAATGAGGTCAAAGCGTGCGTTGACGGGCCCAACACGAGGCGTATTGTGCCTGACAATACACGCTTTGGCCCACACCGCGTGTGCAGCCGCCTCTGTAGCAAATCTGCAGCATCAGACAGTGGTAAGTAAATGCATCACCCAATAGTCTGCTGCTGTTGACACTAAATAAACTTCCGATAGAATCATCATACTTTCCTTAGCTATTATAACTCGAATGAATGTGGTGTCTTTGAACACGCCTGGTGTTTCAAAATGAGTAAAGCGTGCTCGTTTGTAATCGTTTGACCGGATAAAAACGATTGGCGGGTCCGTGTTCAGCAATTGACGGTAATTAACTTTGGCATTGTCCTGGATTTCCTTAAATACAGCATTGGTCTGTGAACACGGGCCATACTCATTTCTCTTCCAACTGCCACCCCTCCTCTCTCCCTTTCTCTCTATTGAATCTCTACGGCTCGCGCGAACTCTTGAATAGCGTATCCTTATCATGCACACCATGAAATCCTGGAGTTTGCCAGCGGCTGATCCTACGTCCGAGTCTAGAGTGCGTATTCTTTCTAGTCCACTCTTATGGTTCTCCTGCTTAGCAGAGTTTTTAGCGTTTCCTTATCACTGCTCGGATCGTCTCGAAGTCACTACAATGTTATTGGGATATTTCCACGCCAGACGATATCAAGTACTATCGTATACGCCCCTGTAGTCGCCACTCAGAGGATCGTACCGATGAGGGTTGCTGTGAAAACCCGTCTCCACGGGAAGGCCTGTCCTTACACATAAGGTACTGTGGAGACAATGATGACAAGAATCTCTCTGAACAACAAATGTTTGGGGTCTTCACACTTCTGTACGAATTCTCAAAATACGGTCCCGGCGGGAGATTTCACCGCGACCTGGAGTTTGATTACGTTGTGTTGGACATGTTCCCTCGTGTCTCTTTTCATCTATACAGCGGTTTTAAAATCCCAGCGAAGGCTCTTGCTCTCGTCGGCTGTCAGGAAGTTGTCAGAGAAGGGGCCAGTGATTGGGAGGACTACAGGCCTAAATCTGACCGATCCGAATCACCTATCTATCAGAATTCTCCACACGACATACCCCCGGACGATGTAACCTCTGCGACACCTCTTGTTGAGCAAGATGAATTTTGGAACCTGGGTAACTTTAAATTCGACATGCCAGGTCAATTTCCCGAGGACACCATCGAGGCTGAGACTCTCGTTGAAAACAAACCCTCTCTACGTTCCATAGAATATGGGGACCACAATCGTCGACTGGCTTTTAGTAGTCCCGATAGCTATCCTGATTATCCCCTCTTAGACACTTGCAAACCTACCCAGCCTTTCTTCATTCCTGATGTCGGTCCTCGTCTTTACCCTTCACATTTGCTTCTGATTGGGACTTCCATATCAACCTTTATCCCGGGAATAAAAGACATCAAGACTCTGGAAATCCGAGCTGATGCTGAAGAAGTCATGCACACTCTTCGAAACCTTCCCCGACCCAATCAATTGGATGAAATTATCATCGTGCGTCAGGAAGGTCAAATCAAGTCGATCGATAATTTTACAGTGTTGGACAACTCTCCGAGCTCTTCTGTCGATGGACTTGAAATCAAGACGGACAATGATTTTATAGGTATGTTATTCTATCCATGATCATAATGCATGTCTACCCAGATAATAATAATCTTCTAGGCGAGATCACGAAATTCTTGGTCTGCAACGGCTCTTCGATCTTTCAGATTCTTCCTTCCGTTAAGGTCGTCACACCAACGTTCACCGAAGTCATAGGAAAGAATGTGGAACATTGGTGGACAACATTGAATGGACTGACGAGTTCAAGTCCAAATGTTCCAGTTAACCCTCAATTTCTACTTTCTCAACCTTCAGATATTATTCCATTGGACCATTTCTACCAGTATGTATAAGACCACATCCAGCATGTTCACACCCCCTCCAGTAATCAATAACGTTCTAGTAATTTCTCAACTAGTATATGTAAAGTTCTAGGTTATTCTCAAAATTGTCATCTACCATACCAATATCATCGTAATGTTCCCTTCATGCTCGAGTGATCCACCCTCAATGTTTCTTCACAAAAACTACTGCGAGTCCCAGTTGTCCGGTCCTAGAATGCATGTTCAAAGCTTCGAAAGAGTATACCACAGGCTCACAGTGGCAATAACTCGTGAGAATTTGTCTCGCTCACACACCTTTCTATGGTAGTATGCCCTTCTTTGAACTAGTTGCACATGCATATTGTATACCATGAACTCGCCACTCAGACATGTAAGCATCATCCGTTTTACTCTAGTATGAGCTCCCTCACACTAATATATCTAAGCCTCTAGTCGTAATGGAAGACATACACATTTCTGATATAGCATCTCAGATTCCGAGCAGCCCCCACGATGTACAAGACTGTGACGAACCACTTCAGGTGCAACAGTATTTGCAGCGACGCTCAACATCATCAGGATGAGTCGACACCGACCTATGTTCCATTCATGGAATTGCATGACAATTTCAGACGTCTAACCATCTGTGCCGAACCAGACGGACGTTTTGGTCTGGCTCTCGGCCATATGGAGACATCGCTAGGGTACTACAATGCCGTTGTGACTGTTGTTCTCGAAATACCACCGTTTCTGCGCCCCTCTGGAGTCTTTATCCTCCAAACGGACGTCGTTGAAATCTGCCGACTACTACCTAGTCTCGAGAAAATCGTCCTCAAAGGTTTCAAGCTCGGAACAGATACGATTCAGCGTTGGGCTCTGGGGAATGGTTCTGGAGAATGTAACTTTCGACCCATCATCAAAAGCTTGGAACTCGAGGAGGTGGCATTCCCCAACGCATACGATGCTCGACAAGTGGATCCAGCAGACACCCGAGACGATGTCGGCATAGCGATATCGTCCATTTATTCCTTTCTTTCATTGTTTTCCGCAATCGACTCCCTGAGGTTCATTAGATGCGAAGCGAGGCTAAGCTCTGACCAGTACTCTCTCTTCTCGATGCAGAAATGGATTCGAAACCCACAAATCGTACATGTCAATCAACTTTCAATATGGATGGACCACAAAACACCCTTAAAACCTCTTCTTGCTACACTTGACTGGGTTATGGCACCACTCGCACTACAGCACATCGTCTTGCGCAACTTGGATAAATTCGAGGACTTGTATTCCCTTTCAACCTGTCTTTCCAGAGGCAACATCCGTTCCGCTGCTCTCACTATGAAACCAATCTCCAATACGTTCTCGGAGGGTATGTATTCGGCCTCTTCCACGATTTTTTCCCATTCAGGACCGTCTGACATGCTAGCTTCCTTAGTTCCTTGGCGTCAATTAGCGAGTCTCGGTTTCTCGTCTTGCTCATTCCTGGAATGTCTGGTATTTGGGATTGAAGCCACTGCATTGTGTCCAGCGAAATCCGTTGTCCAGCAGGTTTGCTCTGCTCTCACGCTCATCTCCTTCCTGCCGAAAACAACATGTCTGAAATGGGTTCAGTTCGATGTCGACGCTCGCAGTATCCAGCCGGGGCTTCTTGCTAGTGCTTTGCATGGGACACAGTCTCACTGGATCATCATAGATCGGATTCTATCAGATAATTTCCCATCTCTTCATAAGCTATCTATCAACCTTGTTCATACTGAACAGGATGATAGCATAGAGCTCGACTTGGACGATGGTGACAGCCATAAGAAGACAGGGTCGGATGACGCGGAAACTGCAAACATCCTATGTGGGAAGACTCCCTCTTTCGCTGAAGACGTCTTGAACCAAATCACGCATCCTATAATAACTTGTGCCGTACCTGATCTCGTCCCACAAACATCTCATATAAATACTCTGCCCGAAATGTTCTCTCACTTCAAACACTTCTTCGGCGAGCGCATGGTTCATTTGGGTACCCTTGACCGCCTAGCTGTGGAATATAACGCGGTCAGTACCATCTCCAAGAGTACTTTTCTGCCTCGCAACGACTAATCGACATGCTGTAGCTGTCGCCTCTGCGATACAATACTCCTGGAATGTGGTACAATAACAGTATCCATAGCGATCTCTTGTGAACTTCTCGTGTCTAGGCTACACGCCGATTGGGAATGTGTTGTTTCTTTTTGAGACGATTCATCTGCTTGTACTCTTGATCTAGATGTATATGGTCTTGTATAATGATAAACTATGTGACACATGTCATAATCAGATAACAAGGTTTCTTTGTTACATCTCAGGGATAGGCAGACTAGAATCTTGGAGGTATACTGCAACCAACGAGAACTACCTTTTCTAGCTTGGACTTGATGAGCATGTGCGGTTTTATCCCTGTGATGGCTCTGGGAAATCACGGCTTGTTTTCAGAGTTATCCCCAAGTGGTCAAGTCAAGCCGAATAAAGACCGGGAGCAATTCCCATCACTACTGCTCTGGAGCGAATCATTCAAGAACAAGTATCAACGCACGACACGACCTAAATACGCCGTAGACTCATCCCTCGAGAGTGACACTATTTCCCGTTTTCAAAGATCCCAACGATGAGGTGGCTGAAGAAACTAGCCTCACTACGACCAAACGACTTTCTGCCAGTTGCTTCCAATGAGTTCGATGATTTTTCTCAGTCTCTCGTAACAATGCCACTGGCTCTACGACAGATGATCGGAAAACTTCAACTTATTTCATTGGAGTTACATCCACAAATGCTCTCCAACGTACTCTCTCACCTTCCTAATCTACGATATCTATCGGTCATAGAGGGTAGCTTGGTTGAAGTAGGGTTGGACGACCTTGCTGCACTTTCCGCTGGTCCGAAATATCGAATGGATTGGATAAGCTTCGAATTCGTGCGCAGCCGAAGATACAACATCAACGGTGTTGAGCAGGAAGTATGGACTTCTGCCGCAGCCGCCATTGCTACAAATACTGCCATTCTCACCATGTTCTCGCATATTGGGAGGTTGAACATCTACGATTGCAGTTCTCTGAGTACTCCTGAGGTGGAAGAAGTGATTTCAAATGCGAGGTTACCCAGAGAAACCCTCCGGGTGGATCATCTCGACCTTTCAGCATTTATAAACGAACCAAGTATGGAGCCTTTGATTATACTTCTCGATCAACTCCTCGTCCCAGGCACTCTTCGTGACTTGACTATACGTCAAATATGGGGCCCCGACGAATTACAAGCTGCCACCCTTCTCCTGAAACATGGAAAAATTCGTACCTGGGCTGTAAACTATGCTCCGTTATTGGGTGTGTATGATACATGTACCTCGATCGGAGTTGATATTGACAAGATAATTTAGAACTTCCTGAGGTCCATGATACCGCAGCTCTCGCAAGAGCATGCGTCGGACCTCTCCAACGAGTCTCTTTGGGAGTCAGTAAAACTGATGCATCACTTCCATACGGTATTGCCTCGGAGATCTGTACATCCCTGACCACCATTTCACTTATCCCACCTATACCTACCCTGACCGAGATCGACCTACATTTCAAGCTATGTGGTCAGGTAACCCAAGTGAAATTGATGAAGGCCTTGCTGGGCTGCAAAGATCACTGGAAATGGATCGATAAGAAGCTAGCTGGCGACTTCCCTAACCTTACCACGTTTACAATTAACCTCGTTCAAGTTCCTGAGGAGGACGCTCCTCCGCAGGATCCCATGCCGTTCGGGATCCTGGGTGATCGTGCTTCCGTTCCTCTGGCTGAGGATGGAAATATACTGAACCTGGGTTATGGTAGGGTCTATGTCACAGAGGTTGAAGTTGACAACGAGGTGGTCGAGGTGATCCACCCTCCTAAGCCATGCACTGTTCAGACACGTTTTGCGCTTCCTCGCGGAAAACCGTTTTTTGATGCCTTCCGCGAGTTCTTTGAGAAGTCGATGGTAAACCTAAAGAGGTTGCATAAGCTACAAGTCGTTCATAATGGGGTACGTTATCAGGTTATATGAAGGCGCAATGCATCTACTAATGTTTGTGGTAATACAGGAGTCACCAGTTGAAGACTGGTGTGTAGTGTTAAACCGTATGGACGATGATTAGGGGACAATGATTCATGGTTGTAGCAAGGGTCGCAAGATTAGTGCAGAATTTGAGACTTGTTTAGTTCAACGGTTCAACCGACTCCAAGTTTCCAACGGTCCATGTAAATATGTATAAATATACAAAAGATGTGATATCACAAGTACTCTGCACCCATTGATATCGGCCTGATGGTCTAGTCGCATGATTCCTGCTTTGGGACCATATCGGTTAAAACTGCAGGAGGTCCCGGGTTCAATTCCCGGTCAGGCCCTTTTTAGGGCGATTGGACCGGATAGGCGCTGGATGTAACTACCTTGTGCCAGTGGATACATCGACTATAGATAGCTTACACATGCATATAGGTGACCTGGGGTACTCAAAAGCAGACTCAGAACAGAATAAGTTTACGGCTGTCTGACAAACGATCGGGCGCTATAGTACCCTGGCGCAATTGTAGCACGTTACCCTCCTAAGGCGAAGGTTGCGGGTTCGAATCCCGTTGGTAGGACGGGGAGATTTGTTTTGGATCGATCTGTTGACAAGGATCACCCGAATTAGTTAGTCATATACAAAGTTGGTATTGTGTACTATGTGCAGTTACAAGTCTGGGATAAACTGACTGAGTGGTTTTACGCTCACTAAAATGGGATCATGACCTCTCGTGATCTATTCTGTCCCCAGTTCCCTCGAATGTCACCACCTTTCCAAAGGTATTTCCCGTTCCCCAAATTCCTCGTCTCAAACAGGCCAATTGAACGATTTGACTATGGTCGATGAATAAATTGGCTCGTGCGCCTTGGTTCTGGATGTGATAAGAGAATACGGGGGAATCGGCAGGCCTCGAACCTGAGAATGAATGATATGTAATCATTAGCGAAAGGGCGAGGTGACTGGTCAGTGGTGACACACACGTACATGATTTTTTCTGCTGGGAGAGCAGAGGTGATGGCAGATATAACGTCTGTTCTCCACGAACTGACGTTCTCTGTAATGCCTTCGCTTTCAATCATAATCATCTTACGATATATGATATTATTCAACCAAGATAGTATATAGGAGTGGGGTGGATGTTGCTTACGTGTGCCCCGGCATCAAGGAAGGTGTTCGCCCTGTCGATTAACCACTTTGGGTCTCGAGTTCCGGCGGACTCGAGCTCAGCGACGGAGGCATCCCCACCCGCGCCCCACCTAGAACAAAGTATAACCACAATGTTACCGAGGACAGGCAGAATGACGTACTGAATACCGACTTCGGGTTTAGGCTTTAGACCGTGTGCAGTTGTGAGCTCGATGAGAGAAGCCCAGTCCTCTGTTGGGATAGAAATGAAACCAGAGGACAGCTCAAGAACGTCGAATCTGTCGAGAAAAACCGCAAGGGCAAAGGTCAGCAAGTTGTTGAACGAGAAGCACATGGACACATTTCCGGGATGAATTTTGGTGGGTGATTAGACACAGAGTCCATGCGTATTGTAATCAGGCAAGGGTTTGATGTATGCATCCTAAATCGAGAGACCTTCGTGTTTTAGGTCGGAATTTGAGAGGACTCACCCCATGTTTTTACATGTAGTGAGATACTTGGAGATGACATCCTTGTTGCCGGACGAAGCGGCAATGACACGTTCAATGTAGCCTCCGGTACTCACGTAGCATCCTACCAGAGTTTGACAATTAGTTCACTGGTACCACACATCTCTACGCACCATGTTTATGAACGGTATCAATCAAACCCTTGAGTCGATCCTCAGGCATAAGAGAGAAAGCGCCGCCAGCAAACTTGATACCATCGACATATTCACCCCAGTCACTCAAGAGCTCGTGTAGGTATGTGTTCGTGACGGGAGCATAGTAGGGACCTCTTATTTCGGTCAGACCTTTCGTACGCGTTTCTTTTGATTCTAGGGTGTTAGCAGGGAGGAAAGCGAAAGGGGTGTCAACTCTTTTCTGGATGTCAAGGAAGGAGGTAGTGGATAGAAGACGAGTGTGGGATGGAATGTACCGGGTGAGAGGGGCACGAACGACTGAACGAAGAAGATTGGAAGTAGAAGCAAGCATGGCTAGAAGGGCGAGATTCAGGATAACAATATTCAATGGTTGTTACGGTGTAGGTAGGGTATGATCAGGCAGTAATGCAGCATGTCTCGGTATGAGAGAGATTATTTATGAGAACGCTAGGATGGAGAACGTTTGATTGTGGGTAGGCAAGTGAACTCGATGGTGACGTCAGGATTGGAAGCCATTGGAGATATAGAGACGGCATCGGAAAATGATGCGGGTTGTATTTGGAGACACCTGCAAGACAGAGCAGTCCGTCCGCTCGAGGACTCTAGTCAAATTGAAGAACAGAGTACCTGGGTAATGTGTGCGACAGTGACTGTTGACTTGGAATACGCATCTAGCGATCGATCGATCGAGGTGAGCCATGCCCATTAAACGTTCAAGTTCACCCCCATCCACCAGACCACCACAATCCAAACATCCTCATTGATATCGTCACAGACATGGACGTCTCAGAACCTCTTGACCGATACAACGTATACATGCCGGGCGGCCCCGAGTCTCCGTTTCCTGTCTGTCTCCCGCCGACCGGGGATGTTGATCGGTTAGGATTGGAGATCCGTCGGTCTGTTGATTTCAGAAAGTACTTGGACGATATGGTGCCTGTGAATATGTTCAAGGTTGGTTTATAAGACTGCTTCAGGTATTACTTCTCATCCGTACACCTTGTCTATATTCCCTACTCCATATTTGTAGTTTGGTACCATGTCCATCAAGACAGCGAAGGAGAATCCGGAAACTATTGTGACATGGCTTCAAGGGGATGCTCGAGGCTCGCCGATGCAGCCATCTCGTCAACTGAGGAAGTATTTCCCCACTGGATCTGCGCCGGAGGAAGATGGGATGATTGATATCCTCGTTGTTCCCATCTCACGTATGTTTCAACTTCTCGTATATCTGTCTATATGAGTCGTTCCATATTTTGGTTCTTTCAAATCCTCGAAAGACTTGGTTCGTTCGCCTGGGATTGATGGCGAAAGAAATGTCACATTAACAACTCCACTTTATATTCTATCTTTTTTTGGAGAAGAGTCATTTGGAGACGATGTACCTGTTGCCAACCGAAGTAGCAGGGACGCGCTCGACGTAATGCGCCAAGTTTGACAATGAGTTTACTTGACGCGTCTCGTTCTATAAGCACCGTGCTTATGAAAGACCGTGATTAACGACTCGAGTCGATCCACAAGCACTAGAGAGGATGTGCCAACAGGAAACTTGACGCCATCGAGGTATTCACCAGGGAGCATAATACGGACCTCTTATTTTGCTCAAACCTCCAATACGCGTTTCTGTTGATTCTAAAGCATGAGCAGGGGACAAGGGAGGCCAGCCTTGTTCTAGAAGTCGAGAAGAGAAATGGTAGATAGAGGACGAGTGATGATGGAATGGAATGGGTACGCGAGGCATGAACGGAAGACTGGAAGGAGAAGTAAGCATGGTTAGTACTTTGAACGGGATCTAGAAGAAGAATGGAGATTGTACAATATTCAGAGGTAGATTCGATTCAGACAGGATACGGTATGAGCTAGAGCACAGCGCAACATGCAGTATCGCGAGAGAGATTGTGGGTGTTAGGTATAGGCATCGTTTGCTTGTGGATAGACAGGTGAACTTGATGGTGACGTCTGGATTGGAAGCGGTTGGGGAAGGCGGGATGACATTGGAAACTGGATATATTATTAGAGGATACGCCAGGGGAGACAGGTGGCAGAGAGAGAGCATACAGCCTGTCCAGTTGAATGGTTCTCGTCAAGCTGAGGACAGAATCTGTTCTGCAAGTGTGACTTGCCCACGTGTGCCAGGCACCTAGAGAGGCGTGACTGTGACGCTGGATATGGAGGAAAGAGTTGGACGGATTGTCGGTCATTCACCTGCTTGTGTTTGTCGTCTCCGAATCTCTCGCAGCCCTGTCGATATTTGCAACCGAGGTGGCGAGTATACCTTTGAGCGGATCACTTCAGATACCCTAATTGACCCCAGATCCCGATCCTACAAATACCGCCATCTTCTCACCTCCTCGGTCCTTTTTCCTCTTTCTCTCTCTCGCCCTCTGTCTGTGCTGGATATAGACCTGTCGTCATCACCGTGCCTATGGCTGCTGCCCCCTCTGCCGCGCTCCCGGACGCGCATCTGCCCTCTTCCACCGCTGCTTCTCGCCGCAACCCTCTACCTCGCTCGACACTTCCATCCTCTCAAACCCTCCAGAAGTCCAGGTGAATGGAAAACCAGCCACTGCTTCTCCAAGTTCTCTCGCTCCACAGATCTCCATCTCTTCGTCCGCCAACACAAGCCTCGGTAGCCAGGTCGGTGACGGTTGGGGTGCCCATTTCTGGGTCACCCTCGTGGACCCACAGGTACGCTCTATATCCCTCCCTCTTTCATCCACATCATTCATATTCATTTATATTCCCATCCCATCATCTCAGTCTGGCGTCTCGTTCTATGCCTGCCCTTCCACCGGTGAAGTCAGTTGGGATCCCCCTGTCGGTAATTTCCTGTGCGTCCCACTCCACATCTTTCCTTTCTGATCCCCCCCTCTCTCCATCATTTTGATGCCTAATGCTTATTTCCTACCCGTATCCCCTTTCATAGTCTCCCTCCTAGTCCCGATGGCGAGTGGTGGGAAATGTTCGATGAAGCAAGTGGGCCTGCCTTATTACTATCATACAAAGACCTGCAGAGACTGTTTGGGAACGGCCTCAGGCTTTTGTCATTCCTTTGAAAATCCTACAGGTATGTCTCTTAGATTCTTGCTTTGCCGTCCGAATATGGGGCCCTGCTCCGACATTCTCGGAAACGATCACGAAGAGGGTGGACTGGGTTCTGACATGTCCGGAACATTCTACTTAACGACAAGAACGTCCTGAAATTACGAGAGAAGTGCATGGCAACCAGTATACTTGCTTAAAACTCTCTCTGGTTGCCAGATGTGAAATAAACATACGAGACGTTTATTTCATATGGTCCCTGCTATGTCCAGTCGAACTCTGTACGACACCGAAGGGATCGAATCCGTGACTTGCCTGCACTGAGCATGGCCTGGTATCTTGCACTTCTAACTTTGGACCCCTTGGCATTCTATGTCCCCGGGTCGGCGTCACGATCTCAGTCTGACCCAATAAGAGAACATTCAAGCCTAGAGTCACTTCTGTGCCCTTTGCCATCGCCTTGAGTGCTTCCTTATTGCTCCTGCTCGCATACACGCAACATCCCTCATGGTATATGTCGTTATATACACGTAAAATGCGTCTTCTTCCGGACCTTCAACTCACAAATCACACTCGTCACCCGATTTTACTAACTATATGCGTACAGAACACTGCCCTCGCTCGCCGACTCTCCCTCAATCGCAATTCTATTATCCAGCAAGATGGGGACTCGCCTCTCAATGGTAAACCAGCCTACAGACGATCAAGGTCGTATACAAACACTCGTGATGCAGAGGCTGCACGTCAGAAGCCGTCTACTCCGCAGAGACGGTCTCAGTCGTCGTCGAGGAGTTCTCCTGGGAGAAGTTCGGGGCTTTCGCCTGGGTCGAGGAATAGTCCAAAGACGGTGAGGAAGTCTGCTTCGAATGGTGGACATCTACAGGGGGCTTCACAGTCTTCGCATACGAGTCCGCTCTCGTATCAACGTGGACATCCTCTGTTTCCTATTCCTGGTTCACCGTATGCTACGGATACGAGTCCCCCGCCGTCTCCTACTGGCGAAGAAAAGAAGAGAGCTAATGGGTCGGGGCGCTCGCATAAATCGTCCTCGGAGAAGGACAAAGACAGTCAAAATGGTCACGTGAATGATTCTCCTGCGCGAAAGGCCAGCTTGCCACCGGAATCGCCTTCTCTTCAACGTTCTCGCTCATCTAAATCTACCTCGTCAGTACCCTATAGAAGTCCACAACCTCAGTCCCTTGTTGCCGCGTTGGAAATGATTGCTGCATCTAGTTTACCTGACGATGGGAACCTCCGCTCTCCGAGTGGGAAACTTCGGATTTCGACGGATCCCTTCGTCGCCTCGCTCTCTGGAAAGAATAGAGGTTCTGCTCCAGGGACCCCTATCACACCTACACCTCTCAGCGCAAAAGACAAAGGCAAATTCAAAACCATGCTCGGCGGCGGTGGCATCCCACCTCCCCGACCGCCTCCTCATCGTCCAGAGAGGAGTGCGTCTGATCCCCCTCTCCCGATTCCCGCGTCGGTGTCGGTGAATGGGAGGGAGATTAGTTCGCCGATATTGAATGTGGAGGCTACGGCGAATTTGAGCCCGGTGAAGAATAGGAATGCGGGGAGGCCTATTCCTGTGGATCCGATGCCGTCTGTTATGGCGTCGGCGGAGATGTATAAGAGGGCGGCGCCGAGGCGGGTTTCCCTGAGTACTGGGTATGTGTGCAGTTTTTTTTTCGTTTTGTGAAGGGTACGGTGTGCTGATTTGGTTTTTGGGTAGGGCGTATCCGGTGTTGCCTGAGGATCTTGCGTCGGATATTCAGCAGTTTTCGGAAAGTCAGTTTGCGAGGCAGTATTTCTCGACTCATCGGACTGGGTTTATCTTCAGGAGGAGGGTGCCGGTGTCGCAGATGATGACTTGGCAAAAGGTATTTGTCTCTTTATTTTTTCTCTTAGATTCTGATTAACTCGACATCGTTACAGACACCTCTCAGTTCGCCTCTCCTTCAGGTGAATAAAAGCCTTGTCAAGGAGGCCATCAAGACCTTCCGCGCGGTCCAACGCGTCATGGGTGACCGTGAACGAGATCGGATCCCTACAAGTGGGTCGACTACTTCTCTTCTTAGTGGCACGATCCCTGCGTCTATCCTGGAAGAGGAAAGGTGGCTTCTCAATCAAGGTCTCGCCCAAGGTGAATTGAGAGATGAGATATACTGCCAGGTGATGAAGCAGCTGACTGGCAATCCTACCACGTATGTCCCGTTTTGCGTTTTTGGTGGGTGTTTACTGATTGTGTTGTTTCTAGCGAGAGCGTGTTCAAGGGATGGCAGTTACTTTGTGTTTTGTTGGTCACTTTCCCGCCGTCAAAGAATTTCGAGACTTCGTTGCAGTCGTGGCTTCAGCAGGCGACTTCACAACAGGAAGGCAGGGTGGACGTCATGGCCAAGTATTGTATTCGGAGACTGGCGAATATTTCACGAAAGGGGCCGCGAGGGAAGGCTCCTACGCTACCCGAGATCGAAACAGCCTCAGTACGTGCTCTAGTGTCTCAGCTTCTATTTTCTCTAATCCTCATTTTGATATGACAGGATGCGGCTTTCCATCCCTCCATTTTCGGCGAAACGCTCGATGTCATCTTTAGGTTACAAGAACGCACCTACCCTCATCTGAAAATCCCCATCATCCTTCCTTTCCTCGCAGATGGTATCCTAGCCCTCGGGGGTACCAAATCCGAAGGCATCTTCCGAGTCCCAGGAGACGGTGATGCCGTCTCTGATCTCAAACTCCGTATCGACAAAGGGTACTATACCCTCGATGGGTTCGACGACCCAACCGTCCTCGCATCCCTCCTGAAACTCTGGCTGAGAGAACTCTGCGACCCACTCGTCCCCGAAGAGCTGTACAACGACTGTATCATGCATTCTCGGGAACCGGAAGCGTGTATCCAGATTGTCCATCGGCTGCCGACGATCAATCGACGGGTTGTGTTGTTTGTGATTAGCTTTTTGCAGCTGTTTTTGGAGGATAAGATACAGGCGGTGACGAAGATGACGTCTGCGAATTTGGCGTTGGTGATGGCTCCGAATTTGTTGAGGTGTAATTCGGATCTGATGGCGGTGGTGTTTACTAATGCTCAGTGAGTTGATCGTTTCTCCTCATGTTTCTTCTAACTTGGTGTTGATGAATGTGTTTTTAGGTATGAACAAACGTTCGTATACAACCTCCTGCTCCACCTCAAATGCAACGAAGTCGATCCCGATTACGTCCCTACTCACGGTCACGGTGCTCTCCCTCCTGACAACTCCCAACCATCCCGCAAGTCTAAATCAAAACGCCGTTAAAACTTGCTTCCACCTCTCCACCATATCTACTACCCACCTTGTAGCCTCACTAATTCTCATCTATAGATACTAATCGACTCTGTCGCGGACGTTCGTGTTCTTTCCTCTCTCTCTCTAACCCATACCTCATATATCTCCATATCCTCGTATCTTCATCGCTTGTTCTCTCGTTCTTAATTTGTTGTATCACTCTTTCTCTCTCTCGAGCATATTGAGCATCTCACCCACTGTCCTTTTTTTTTTGCTTTTGCTTTCGTCTATTTTCTTTCTTTCTCTTACATCAATATCAATTGCAGGGGTCCGTTTCGGTTGATGACATATCCATCCATTTGTAACATATATCGTTGCATCTATATCATTATACTATCTCTGCTGAGATTAGAATTATTAACATATTCGAAAAGTGGTGGCTATATAGGCTACGCTGAAGCTGAAGTTTTGAAGCCCAAGGGGACTATATTACTAGCGTGGACCATCCCAATGGTTGAACTCGTAACTATCATCCTCGTTCAAAGCATAAGACTTCCACTGCTCTTTGTGCTTGGTCCACTTCTTGCCTTCTTTCCCTCTCGAGTGTTCTTTTCCTTCCTTGATGTCTTGGGCAGTCACCCGCTCGATAAAGTTCATCATCTGCAGTACTTCCCCACTGCCGGCCGACATTTCCTCTTCCCAAAGATTCCGCTCGCCGATTTCCTGCCGGATTCTTTCAGCCAACGCTCGAGTCCGAGTATCCATCTCGACACCATTCACATGCATCTCTTCTAGTGCATCGCAGACTCCACGCAGGTCTCGGAAACATGACCAACGGGTCTCGATGAGTTCGTTATAGGCTGGTGTTGTGCATCCGAAAACGTAAGAAAGAGAGGAAAGGTTTCGAGCATAGTCGAATATCGAGAGAGCGAGATGAGGATCGGAGTATTTGTCTCGGAATTTCTTCATTAGCTCTGCGACGAGATGGGGGTATGCTAGAGGTTGTAAGGGGACCTTTTCGCGCGAACCTGAAGGGCTCTCCAGGATCTTTCGTGCGTTTTCTTCATATTGTTGTGACTCTGCAAAGACCTCCCGAATAGCCCACTCTAAGAGTTGTTGATCGGTTTCGCAGAGATCCATGGCTTCCTTCTTCCGATCTACTGCATCATCCTCCTGTGACGCCCACTTGGTATTTTTCGAGTATTGTCGAAGTCGGTCAAAGAGGTCGAGTTCTACTACAGAGGCACCCGCACGAGGTTTTGAGGTAGCCCCGATTGCAGGTGTGAGTTGACGTGTTGGTTGATGAGCTGCTTCGAAGAGCATGTCGAACATGTTGGTGAACGCAACGTATTCACGTTGGGTCATCTTTTGTCGGCGTTTGGATGGAGTTGGACTGGTGGATGATTTGGAAGAGCTTGAAGGCCGCGGTGATGATAATGGACTGCTGGTATCGTCACCGACAATACTTGGCCATCTAGAAACCTTGTTATTGAATAGGGCATCGAGTCTGTGGCAATCGTACTGTTGTTAATGGACGAAGAGAGGATGTTCGACGGATACTAACTTACGATGCAGCGGTTCCTTGGTTCTGTGATCGACTACTTATGTGCCGTCTTGAATGTACTGCTGCCTGTGACAAGTTCGATGTCCACTTTGACGGAGAAGCTTTCGGTGGAGCTTCGGCAAGCAACCTGCGAGTGGAAACGTTACGACAGCAGCATCCTAGAGAGTTCGACAACATTGCGAAAGAGTGGATAGTTTGTTGGGAAAGTGAGACAGAGCTAACTCAGCTAAGAGAAAGACGGACTCAGAATGAAATCATAATGGTTTGAGAAAGCGCTGATACTATATTTGGTAGTTCTCCGTTTTCATATGTTTCGACTTTACGGATAAGTTGAGGGTGGTAGATTATACAGCTCTACGATACACGGGTGTGGGTATAGTTATGTTGGGGCTAGAAATCATATTGTCCAAAGCGCAACTCCCTTCGCGCCTTCCGTCTCTCTTCCATTAGATGACAACCCCATGACCACTCAATGTTAGCAATCGTAGTATCATCTTTTGGATAGACACCATTCGGATCCATCTGGAAGTCATAAAGGGCCGACGCCTTGTAGTTACAGTAGCTCTCTGTTCTCCCGAAGTCTATGACGCGGAAGCTTGGCGTGTCCATGGAGCGAGCTTCAGGAGGTGCAGTTAGAGGGCCAGGTTGAACGACAATATTCCGTTGTTTGAAAGAGTTGTGCATGTATTCCGCAAAGTGTAGTCGTACCAATAGCGAATAACAGTCAATCCTAAACTACAAAGTTAGCAACATATCAAGTGAATTAGGAAAGGAGTCGTACCTATCCTCGGGGGTCATATCGCCAATTGAGATCTGCTCACCACAGTCTTCGATTAGTAGAATAGGACTTCGTTGTTCCCAAGTAGGCGTCAAAGCAGTATCTCCCCCATCACTTGGTATATAATAGCCAAAGAATTTCGGAGTGACAGCCACACTTGGAACAAGAGTTCTCATTTCCGGGGTAAGGATATGAAAGCCACAGTACTCTTCTGAGAAGTGCTGGGGAAACGAGTTGTAGATCTCGCCTTCGTTATTCAGAAGTTTCCTGGCGGATACATCCTGGATCGCTACCTTGGCCATGACGCGCACTGTACCAGGTCTAGCGGAAGCCGAGTTGTATGTTGTCAAGGGAGACGGTAACTGGAGTGGGGACGCATATACAACAGAATGATGTCCGGTACCAACTTCGTTTTGTGGTGAAAGATAGAGCTGCGCGATATTTCGTTTCGTCTTGGTACTGGTTGGCGAATTTGGAGGTGGCCATAGTCGTTCGTAACGTACTGGACAGTTAGCATGGGATACAGTAGCGCCATGTAGATGATCTACGGTCGTATCCCCCATTGAGAGATCAAAAGGGTCGTGAACATGAAGGATGTCCGGGAAATGGACTATAGGGATATGTTCCTGAAGGACAGGAATGTTAGCTAAGTTGTATAAGCTAGAGGCCCCACGATGGGTAACTGTAGGTGGAAGAGGTTCTGTATCTGTGCAATCTTCGGTATCGGCATCTTCACCGTCGTTCTCAATGCAAAGAAACTTCTTTGAAGATGCTCGTTTCTTGGGTCGTTTAGAAGGTCTCTTCGCCACAAATCGGAGTCGACAAGGTTGTGCAGAGATATCGGAGACCCTAATCTCAGTGACAGATTTCCACCACGAAGTGAACATAGGCGTATACGGGAGCCAGGGTGGCAGAACGCGATCCGTAGAGTCTACCAGTGAATTCGTAGAGACTTTGATACGTGTTTTTGTGACCTTATCAGTGGCCATTGCCCCATGTAGCTTATTAGTTTGGACAGCGTCGTCGTCGTCGGAATCCTCAAGGACTACGTCCCAAGGGAAGATGTCGTCATGGTCAGAACCTTCATCAATGTGACCCAAGGGTGGGTCATAAGATACTTTCTTTGTATGGCAGCCATTCCTCGCCTTTGGAACTTTTAGCACTGGCCAAGGACGTCTCAGTCTGGGTTTTGGATTGATATCTGGGTTAGAGAAGTGTTTGCATTCCAGCTCCCGATCATAGCATTCGTTGAAGTCTTGAAGCATGGATCTGGTCCATATTGTTCGTCTATTAGAATCGGGGTGGCGGCGAATATAACAGAATTCGGATGGATCGTGGCCCCACATACAGCCATTAGGAGGTCGATGGCCTTCTGGGGGATGAGTTGGAAGTAGGCCACCGTTTCGTTCGCGTGGCCATTCTTCGACTGTGTCGTCGATGGTCGACATGGCGTGAAGGTCGTTGAGAGCTAGAAGGCGAGGCACGAAAGAGGAAGAGACAGGATGCGTTCATAATCGCGAGTTCGCCACTGTATATTTACGTGTCCAGGGCGGGCCAAAATGGCCTTAGGTCAGGAAATTAGAGCCGTGGTTGAACGTTTCGACAGGAAAAAGACGAGTGGCCACCCGAGTCGGAAAATGCCGCAGCCACTGAAATGAACAACGGTCAAGCAAGATTCTCGCGGAACACGTTCACATTATATACTCAAAGGTGATGCATGGATTGCAACATGGGCTGCGCAGTGAGCGATAAATTTCGAATCATAATCGAGAACATACCATATCCGAGTTAAACACAAACATAGCGAGCGGGGTTTACCTTTTTACTGTGTTGAAAAGCTGTCAGAGAGGAGCCTCCCTTCTGGTTATCCCGAGTGGCCTCCTTTTCCGCATTGTGAGAACGACGTTCATATCTGGGTTAGAGATCTAAGAGCGCTGACAGGTCTGAATATCTTGTGGAACAAGAGGAAATTGGAGTTGACATTCATTGTTCTTGATGGTTAGAAACCCGAGTCCCTTCAAGTTAGACGGCTGCTTCATACGGGTTAAGTCTTGCTGTTTTATGTGACGTGATATTACAATTGACTTTGTCGACAGAGGGTATTCTGAAGACGTGGTGATCGTTGCGCACAGGTAAAGCGCAGTACAAAGGACGCAATGAATGTTGTTGGATGGTATCGATAGTTGAAGTGAGTATTTCGTTGAAAAATCAACATGAATTGTTACTTACCTATTGCTTCTTCTCGATAGTCTTCTTTGCATCTTCTACAAACTTCTTTAATACTCGAACATCCTCTCCTGCTTCATCTCCTTCTCCTGCGTTGAGACTCTTCTCGACACGCTCATATAATCTTGCTAGTCCTGCATGGATTTGACCTTCTCCGCTGCCCACGAACTGTGAGATTTCTTCCATTTCGCCTACCCAACGATAGGCTTTGGGAAGCATGGTGGGTATACTACCGGCGATACGTTGGAGGACGAATGGTTGAGAAGAGGCGAGTTCGTGCAGAAGGGCTTGGGAGGTTGCTGGGGATGATGCGTGTGCAGCTATCCAAGGTCTGAGCTCTCTAGTTTATCAGGTATGGAGTAGATTCACCTAGAATCATAGTCGCGCACAATCCAGTGAATCCTTTCGAGATGCCCTTTATTAGCGAGCGAGTCAGCTTGTACGCTTCATGAAGCATTCGAGATTCATTATTACCGCATACGACATCTTGAGTGCACTGGCATCGCCGATGCCGGCTCCTTCGCCACGTAAAGCAGACACCTTCAAGCCATACTTGGAGAGCCCTACAAATTCGTCTAGTAGAGATGCGTCTTCCGGGCTGGCCGAGGCGTAAAAGACGGGATCATAATCGCCTTTAGGAGGACCACCGACGATCCCGGCATCTATAAACTTGATATTCGTGCCGCTGAACGTTTGAGCGATGCCTTTTACCGTTTCTGGACTGACGGCGTTGCAATCTGCAAACGCAAGTGGGCGCTGGACAGTAGATTGTGTGTACGCGTCATAGAGTTTCTGAGCGAAAGCGGGGGCATCGCTTGGAGGGAGGATGCTCAGGACCCAGTTTGCTTTGAGGGGGATGTCAGAAAAGGGGACATCTTGCATGCCAGCATCGTGTGCTCGTGAACGAGAAGCGGGAGAGCGACCATCTAGGTTTGTAAGGACGGTGAGACCTGCGGTGGTTAGACGTTTTGCTACGGCAGAGCCCATTGCGCCCGGGGCGATAATGGCGATTACCGGAAGCATGCTGAGTCAACGGGGAATTGGAACTGGGAGTAGGTTTGGTTAGACTAGAGGATCTGTAAAAGGACGGTACGAGACGGATCTAGAAAGAGACAGGGGTGTGTTCAGGATGAGTTCCCGCGAGACTGTGTTGTTGCCCGACGTTGCTTATCCTGCAAAAAGCCATGTGATTAGCTTCTAAAAATATGGTTAGAAAGTAAAGCGATAAAGGGCGAGTAGTTGTACGCTATAGAATGCGAAATGACGTCTTTTCACAAATCGAGCGTTGCAAATAAATCAAATGCTGGAAAGGTAAGGAACAAACTCGAGACATGGAATCTAAGATCTAGGAGGATTAGTCATGCTTGTTTAGTCAAACGATCGGAACCGAAACAATCGGGAATGTTAGTGGGACGCCCGATCTTGTCTTCATTCACGATAGTAGGCCTCGTCTAATCCAGTTCTACTTTTGTTTTTTTCAGGAGATTCTCGACATAGTGATGGCCTGGAAGCTCGCTGGAAAGCGACGAGCGAATCATCGAGTGGTGTAGGTGACGAGCGCAGCGACATGTGCGAGGAGAAGAGGAGGATGAGGAAGTATGACGTAGTGTCATTGGAGGTGACGTTTGAAGATATCAAGGCGGACAAGCAGTAGCGCGGATTTGTCAAACCTCCTCTACACCTATCTCATTTTCATCCATTCCCTCACACTCAGCGTCCTCGTAAGCTCGCAAGCCGATCCTACTTTCTCCGTCTTTATTAGACACCAACGTAAGTCCCTCCCCTTTCCCTCTTCCTTGCATTCCACCTCTCAACATGACTGCTAACGGCACTTCACCCGTCCGTTCTGGACCTCACAGCAGAAATAATAGTCTGGTAATGTCTACCATCAGAAAAGCTTTATCCAAGATCGTACCCAGTGTACACTCGGATTCCTCCTCTGGACATACCCCGAGTCACGATGAGGTCGAGTTCAAGAGGCAATCATCCCCCATATCAATCAATGGTCATGTCATCTTCGGAAACGGCAGGGTAAGCTCTGACCTCTCAAGAGACAATTCGAGAGCACGGCCTCGAGCTCGCTCTGCCGGACATGGTCGTTCCAAGTCCCGTTCCAAGTCCCGCCCCAGACCAGACGGAACCGCGCGCTCTCGCAGACTCTCATTTACTGAGCTCAAGGCAGAGCGTCGGTCTGAACGCCAAGAGCGAGAAGAAGAAGAGGCTCGCGCCCGCAGGGAAAAGCACAGACGCCTCCGTTCACAGGTAACGTTTAGTTTTCGGGCCTTGGTGTCCATCAATTCATCTTTATTATTTTTATAGGATCCTCTCAAAGATCATTACGGTGACCTCCCCATCAACATGTCTCAGACCAAGACCGAACGTCGTCTTGATAATTTGAGAGATATATCTACCAAGAAGCCAGGTGACAAAGTCGCATTTCGTGCGCGTGTACACCACATTCGTCCCCTCAGTACGTCACCCTACGCTCTCAAAACAACCCGTATCTCCACTCACCTTTTTTACAGGCGCCAAGATCGTCTTTATTATACTCCGGTACCAGATGACGACCGTTCAAGGTGTCCTCACCGAAGAAGACAATGTCGTATCGGAGAATATGGTCCGCTGGGTAGAGGGTATCAACCGAGAGTCCATCGTACTTGTCGAGGGGACCATTCAAGAGCCGCCTAAGGACCAACACGAGGTCAAGAGCACAACGATCCATGAAGTCGAAATCAAGATCGAAAAGGTATATTCTAATAGCCATACTCGAGTAATATTTATTTACATAGTATTTAGCTCTTCGTCGTTGCTGCTCCAACCTCCCACCTTCCATTCCAAGTGGATGACCTTTCTCGCCCCCATGAACAAGACGGTCCCCGAGTTGGTGATCGTACTCGTCTCCAGAACCGTGTTCTCGATCTTCGCGTACGTTTATTTATTTTCTTTGTATTTAGATCTTGCTCACTCGGTTGTGTATAGGCTCCTGCATCGCAAGCAATATTCCAAATACACTCCGGCGTATGCAAGCTATTCAGAGAAGCACTTACCGATAGAGGCTTCATCGAGATTCAGTCCAGTAAATTCCAGGAAAGTTCAACCGAGAGCGGCGCTGCTGTTTTCAAAGTCGATTACTTCCGGCGACCTGCTTTCCTTGCGCAGAGTCCGCAGTTGGCAAAGCAAATGTGCATCGCTGCGGACATGGAACGTGTGTTTGAGATTGGCCCAGGTTCGTAATTTCGACTGCGTTGCCACATTCGGATGATGCTGATCTTTATGAACAGTTTTCCGGGCTGAGAACTCCAACACTCATCGTCATTTGACGGAATTCACCGGTCTTGATCTGGAGATGGCGTTCGAGAACCATTATGAAGAGGTTCTTGACGTCATCGATGCCATGTTCCTCACTATATTCCGGGGTCTCCAAGAGCAGTTCAGAGATCAGGTACGGCTGCATTCCAACTATTTATACTTCGTGACGTGTTGCTTACACCTTAAACGTAGATCGAGATTGTGAAGCGATTCTTCCCTCATGAGGATCTTGTCTTCCCCGAACAGACCGTTCGGTTGCAGTACTCGGAAGGGATCAAGATGCTGCATGAGGCTGGATACAAAGAAGAAGATGGAAGGGATATTACTGATGAGGATGATCTGAGTACGGCTGCTGAGAGGAAGCTGGGGCAGCTCGTCAAGGAAAAATACAATACGGATTATTACATTCTCAGTAAGTGGCAGCATATCGTCTGTCGGTACTCGTCTAACATCTTTATAGATAAATTCCCTCTCAGTGTTAGACCTTTCTACACTATGCCCGATCCCGAGAACGATGTAAGCACATCCTTACTACGCAGTCACCCATTTACTAACCGCTATTTGTAGAAATTCTCTAATTCTTTTGATATCTTTATTCGAGGCGAAGAGGTTCTTTCCGGTGGTCAACGTATACATCACGCACCGCTCCTCGAACAACGAATGATCACCTGTGGTATCGACCCAGATACTATGCGTGATTACGTCAACGGTTTCCGCTGGGGATGTCCTCCTGTAAGTTAAAATCTGCGTTCTACATTCGATGGTTCACTGATCTGATTACTTCATTAGCATGGTGGAGGTGGCGTTGGTCTGGAACGTGTCGTTATGCTCTTCTTGAAGCTCGGCGACATTCGATGGGCAAGTTTGTACCCCCGTGATCCTAGAAGCTTCGCTATGAACGGTCAAGATCTCGCTGAAGCAAGTATGGCTGCTGCTGCCGCCACCGTTTTGCACGGACCAGAGTCAAAGACGTTCAGTCCTGGTCAACCTCACGGTGAACTTCCACCGTTGGAGAATGTTAGTTAGTATATGTTTGTGTTACATACGACATGCTGACCCCGCTTTGCCCCAGCTTATTGCGCGTTATGGCGATGCAACAAATACGTCGTGGATTGATCCTGCCTGGACCGTTTGGCGTGATGAAGCTACCGGTTCTGCCGTTGGCTATATTCCCTCGAACGGCTTTGCAGTCGCCTTCGGTAATCCACTCTGCGAATCTAAGCAAATACCTCGCGTTGTCAAGGCCTTCCTCCAGCACCTCAGCTCTGATAACGTCAACCTCAAACCGGTATGGTGTTGCATCGACAAAGATACTGAGAAGTACCTTGCCGTGGAACTCGGGTGGAGTGCAGTCATCGCCGTCGCAGAGGAGCGTCTGAACCCTATCGAAGTCGATCCTGCGAACAACGACAAGACGGTTAGACGAAAGATTCACCGAGCTGAACGAGATGGCGTCAAGGTCGTGCAGGTCGAAGGAAAGCTCGATGAAGAGATCAAAGGGAAGATCGAGGAGAGGTGTAAGGAATGGGCAGCGAATCGGAAGGGCACACAAATACATCTGACTGGAGTCAGACCTTTCGATGACATGATCCATCGGAAGTATTTCTATGCAGTGGACAAGGACGGAAATGTGAGTGTGCTATAAACAAAGTCTGGGACCTTTCGCTAACGTTTTGATGTTAGATATGTGCTCTTGTCGTACTCGCTCAACTCGCTGCCATCCACGGATTCCAAATCAAGTGGGCCCTCGAGTTCCCTGGCGCACCTTTGGGAGCTATCGAGTACATCCTCGCCAACGTCATCAAGAAACTTGGCGATGCTGGTGTCCGTTCTGCTACTTTCGGAGCAGGCGCGACAGGCAGCTTGCGGAGCGTCGATAACATTGGTGGCTTCAAAGTGCGAACGTTAGAGAAGACATATAATGGAATCTCGCATACCTTCCATTTGACGAGTAAGGGCGATTTCCGGTCAAAGTTTGGAATCGAACAGGATCCTGTAAGTGTTTGGTGTCTTTGTGATACGCTGTCATCGTGATGCTGATCTTGTATCTTCGACAGCTGTATATATGTTATCCTAAAGGTGGCCTCGGTATGTTTTTTCATTGTCTATATGTTGTCTATAGCTAACAGCCGTATTCTAGGGTTGAAAGGTATCGAAGCCATCATGAGTGCCCTCCAAATGCCGAAATAGAAGAAGATTACACATCTCTTTAATGTATTATGACTCGCATTTTCAATCTACTTGTATCCATTCATATCATTCACGCTGTTGTACTGTTACTTTGTTTGATACCCTCTTGTTAATTACTCTGATTTGTATATTCTTTGTAGCGTAGATGTTGTCGTGTACTTGAATAATAATATTTTCTTGTTATCCGGTCACCTAGAGAATGCCTCGGACTGGGTTATAAATAAATTCTCGACCCTTATAGGTTGGTAGTTTGCACCACAAGAATAGGTCCAGCCTTGTCTTGTGTTCTGATGAGATATAGTCGAGATGAAAAGTTAGCGCTTGCTGAGAAGATCGGAGATGGACTCGATTCTGTTTCGTTGCTCTTTCCGCGACAGCTTCCTGCACAATGCACAACCCAAGTTGACGGTTTGTGCTGCTGCTGACGGTTACAGTAGCTTGAGCTTGAGCTCGAACCCCCGCTGCCTTAGTTTGTGTTTGGTGCGGCCCCACTGATGACCACTGGCAACTGTGATCATCGGTCTGTTCATCCTTCCTCAAGCAACGTCAACAATTCTCACTCGCTGTTTGGTTTCCAAATGAACGACTTGATCATCTTCAACGTTTATTGCGCTCTGCTCTCGATTTTATGCCTTCCGTCGTTTTGGCAGGTCGACTTACTCCTACATATACCATAACAATTAATTCTGGTTGTGTTCTAGTTGTTCCTTTCTGTCATCTCCTCCGCAATCACATGAACCCCGGACGTCCATGTTTGTGTCTTCGACAGAGTTTGACAATACACACTTCAATTTTTTATCTCACTGCGGTCTGTATTTACCTTGGGCTATGTTTCTGTCTCATATTGTACCTAGAAGACCGTGAGAGGACTTCGGGGAGCTTCTTTTCAATGTCGGACCATTCATTAGCAAAAAGGTCAAAGGTGTCAGCAATCACTAGACTTGGATCACCTATTTGTTTTTTTTTGTCAAGTCCCGCAGATAGATATGCTTAATCATAATCTACTTTCTGCATAAGATTGCTCATATAGAGATACTATTGAGCCTATAGTTTATGATATTCTTAACAGATATCAGGAATTGAAAGCATATTTTGGAATTTCTTGGTTAAATAGAAGTGCTTGTTGTTTGATATACTTATGGCTTGAACAAACATCTTCAGAGGGACATATAACTAGACTGATTTCTGTTTTGTTTTTTAATTAGAACCAGTTTATATAGACTAAGTAGTTCTAGGTTATAGTGTTGTTGCAATAAGTTTATAAACTGTCATGGGAAGATTATGTAATGGTACTATATATATAGACCTAAATATTTAAATAAGAATTTAGTACAACTTGACCTCAAACCACCACCTTTCCAATCAAGTAACAAATAAAACCAGCTCCCAAATTAAATGGCTGTTTGTTTTTTTATTTTATTTTCTATTTTATTTTAATTGTTAACTTGATTTTAGTCCAATTTCAACCAGATTTCCAAAGTTGCTGCATCAACTTCAGCTGTAATTAACTTATTATATTTTTCAAAGTTTAGATCTGTTCTAATATACTTTTAGCCTGTCTCAATTTTTGCTGCAGCTTCTACTTCTACCTTCAAAGTTGCTGCAGCAACTTTAGATGTGAGTTATCTATTTGATTTTTGTTACTTTAACTTAGTCTGATATCTTTTCAGACTTCTGAGAGTAGTGGTATGTAACATTAAAACTGACTAGCATATGTTAATTAATGTATATATTAGATAGTGAGAATTTGGTACAAAAAGCTATACAAAAACAAATCAAAGTAAGTCAACTCTACTTATTAATTTTCTAGATTAATAATTTTATATTGTAGACCGTAAAGGATTTAGAGGCACAGGGAATCCAGCTCATGTCATCTCCTAATGTTCATGTAAGTCTCAGATGTGCTATAAAAATTCTATATTTAACAATTACAATGATAGGACTCTGATGCTAGGGTTTGTTATTATAATAATTGAAATAAATTATGTATAGTTGTAAATATTCTCTTTGATTATCTAGGATAAGGAGTATGTTGAAAGTGACATGGATGAATCAGATAGCACCAAGGTAAAGCTATAAATATATATTCAATTTTATAATACTTAATATTCAATTTTAGACTATTTCTCTCAGTTTTGAGAAATCAGAACCAGTCAAGCCAGTTCATAAATCTAAGGTAAGATCTTTATTACTTCTTAGCTTTATATAACTTAAATAGTTTCATTAGGTAATAAAAACCAAGAAAAAAGTAATTTCTAAGTTTTATATTCTGAATTAGATATTAATTTTGCTTGAATAGGCATTTAAATCTGTCACTGGGCCGGAAACCAGATTCTAGGCCTAATAAAAAGGTAAAAAATCAGTTATAAAATGTAATAATTTTCAAGTAACTTTTTAGTCAATAAAATAAAATAAAATTCAAACTTCTTGCAACATTCTGTATATGAAGAAAATAAATCTAAAACTTTGTATTTTTGTCACAAAAAAGATGTGTCTTGAATGCAAATTCACAGTTTTAAGCTTCATATTTTATAAAGATTTTATTTAATTCTTATATTCACAAAATGCTATTAGAATTTAGAATTTTATCCTATTTTTTAACTGAAAAAGTTACTTAAAAATTATTACATTTTATAACTGATTTTTCAACTTTTTATTGGACCTAGAATCTGATTTCTGGCCTAGTGTATTAAATTCATTGCCTTTGATGATGATAAACCTGAACCTACAAAGTCCAAGAAATCTGCCAAAGCAAAAGGCAAACAACCAGCTGCTAAGATATTAGTTATCTAATTGTCTAAATCTAGAATTATTACTGATATATTTTGCTATTAGAAATCCAAGTTCAAAGCCAAAATAAATTGAAAGTTGCTGCAACAACTTTCATTTTTTTGATTAAAAAATTAGAAATCTAATGCGGATATATCAAAGCTTATATTCCCACCTCTCTCTAATCTTACTATAATCTATGAATGTATCAACCAGAATCAAAAGTGATATTTGCTTCTTTTGCATCAAATAAATGCTGGTCCGAATAACACTGAACCTCCCATTGTAATTCAAATGACCAATCCTCATTTAATTAACAAGGTCAACTGCACTAAATTGTCTACAGATTTCCACAAATGAGGTGTTTTTACCTGTGTGGTTAAAAATGCAATATACATCATCTGTCAATTTTCAAAAATCAAGTCTGGTTGCTTATCAAATGATCCTGCTATGGCTCAAGCTTTTCAATTTATTGAAGACACTGACTTGATTATCATTATCATGTTATAGCCATCTACATCTTTTTATATAGCTATGTGGAAAGACTATAAGATTTGTTTGATGACTTGGCTAAGTTGAAAACAAGTTATACTCTAGATGCTATTGCAAAGTTCATAAAGAATTAAGCTTTAATCAATATCACTGGATATAATACAGAATTTTTAAGCATAAAAGAGCAGGAAAAGATTTTAGCAAAAATCCCAGCCTTTTTACTAAACTTTGCATTTAGAAAGATTTAAAAAAATTCAAAATAGTTATAAAATCTTTTGCAGTTAAAGAAGATAAAAAGATTCAAAATCTTTGCTCTCATAAAATTCTCTATTGCTAAACAAACTAGTCTATCAGCCTGAAAATCAACTTGTTAACTTATCAACTTACTTACTAACAGTCTAATATAGCTATAAGTGAACTAGTAAGTAGGTCAATAGGCCTGTAGATTAAGTGATAGAAGTTTTTCTGAGACCAAATATTCTGATTGTTTCCATCTTCTTTAACTACAAAAGATTTTATCACTATTTTGAATCTTTTTTGATTTTTTAAAGTGCAAAGTCTAGTCAAAAAGCTGGGATTTTTTTTGAAATGTTTCTTTGCTCTTTTATGCTTAGAAATTCCGTATTATACTCAGAATATAATAAACAAGTATGTTGAGGAAAAAGGACTTTGACTATATAGTGTTATTGATTTAGATATAATATTATTTCACAAAGTTGTTATAGCAAGTTTGCTAAATCTTATTTATTCAGAATAGCTTGCAACTATTCTTAAAGGTCACAAACAGATTGAACAGCTTCTTTTGATAGTATTACCGGTCCTACTCAGGTCCTGAGTAGGTGCCAACACAGCCAACCTATACACGGCAGTTCTGGTATGTCCCCTGCCTGCATATGTCGCAATCCCCCCAAATCCCCCCCAATCCCCATCAAATCCCCATCATGACATATATTGCAGTGGGAATTCTTAGCAGTTTCCTTTTTGGTCATGGGGATTGATGGGGGTTCTCATTTTGGCAAGGGGATTGATGGGGATTATCTGGAGTTATCCCCTTACCATTTTGAATGCTGTGTCTCTATTCAAATCACTCCTGACTCACTTTTTTTTTCTCATCTGTCATCTGTCATCATTATTTGTCATACTTAGGGTTTTCTGGAATGAGTTAGGGTTGCGTATCCAGCCCCTCCTGTCATGTGCCCCTCCTGTCATGTGCCTCTCCTGTCATGTGCCTCTCCTGTCATGTGCCCCTCCTATCATGTGCCCCTTCTGTCATATGCCTCACTGTGTCTTCCCTCACTGTATCCCCTCACTATGTCCCCTCACTGTGTTTCTCACCATATCTCCTCACCATATCCCCTCACTATGTCCCCCTCTATCATATTCCCCCTCATTATATTTCCCACTATCATGTTTCCTTATATCATCACACCCACTCTCACCATCATATTTCCCTCACTATTATTATTTTTTGTATCTGTCTTTGCTTGCCCATTGGATGAGTTAGGGTTGCATATACCCCCTCACTCTATTCATTATCTTTGCCATCTTTTTTGTAAGTCACATTATTACCCCCTTGTAGATAAGTTAGGGTACAATAAATTATCTCTATTAATGCTTCTACAGTTTGTTGGTCACTGTCTGCAATCAAATATTGTTCAGGGCAGCAAAATCTGCTATTAGATAGTTAGCAAGCAACAGATTCTATCAACAGAGGTAGAACTGCAGTATACATTTTACAAAGTTCACTTGGTTGAGGAAATATTAGAACAGTTGAAGCCATTGTAATGGTCAAATTGAAGATTGAAGATTTGAGAAAAAAAATACAGACAACTGAAACTTGTTATTTTGACATTGATGAGTGACATTGACAGAGAAATGACAAACCAATGAGAAGATACAAGGTATACAACACTCATAAACAAGTAGTCACAGTGAGAAATATACAGAGAACTTGCTTTGGTGCAGAAAAAGTAAAATTGAAACAGTGAGTATGTTTGATATTTTGATTGAATGGAAGAGTTGGAGACAGTACAGACATTCTACAATGAGAAAAGTAGTGAGGTAACAGTAGATACACAGGTTGAAGAGAGAGAAAAGAAAGTAAGAGAGAAAAGTTACCATTTTAGGGAAACAGTGAGTACGACATCTGTAGCGGTGTCAAAAAAAAGATAAAATGAGGAGAGTTATTAGAATGAAGAGAGATGATGGGAGAGAAGTCACATGAGCTAGAAGGCGGTGCCCTAATTACCGGAGTAACGATAGACACTGGCGCGGCTTGAACCTAGGGCTCTGCCACGCCTCCATGCACGAATTAACGCGTTCAACCAACTGAGCTATGCACACTTTCTATATTTCAGTGGTACCTGCCCCATATACCCTTTCTTAGATAAGATAAGACACATCTGCCTTCCTCTCCTTATCTTTCCTCTGATACTTTTCATCTTGGGTGATTATTTACACAGTTATTTGTTGATTTAATCACGCATTTCTTTCCACACTGTTTGAAAAATTGTTCACGCTATTTGAACAATTGTTCATGCTGTTCCATACGTATTGTACACGAGTTATAAGGGGAGGCATATGCGGCAACCAAAAGACGATACGAGGAGTACATAGTCGGCAAGAAAAAAAACAACGCCCAAGTGTCTGCAGGTCAAAAAACAAATCGACATCAACTCAGCTAAGTCAGTGTCTAGGCAAGAAAGCGTCTACAAAAACAAATCAAAGTCTGCAAAAACTAAACCAAATCAAAGTCTGCGCAAGAAAACGTTTACAAAAACAAGTCCACGTGCATAGTCCTATGAGTAAAATTCAACCCCCACCTAGTCGACTTCCAATGCCCTCATCAGCTTTGCAGTTTCCGGCTTATGCCACCGGAGACTCGTTCGCCATTCACTAGACCTTAGTGGCTGCACACCCCCTGTGAGAATCTTCAACAGGTGTTTCTGGAACCAGGTTTCACATTCCCTGGTCCAGTAACCTGTATTGAGGCCACAGGTTGACCATACAGTGGGCAACGGCCACCAAGATCGCAGCATGGTCTGGTTTTTGATGTCTAAAATACAATGTTAGCAATGTAAATAGAAAATGAGAGTGCTATGGACTCACCGGTTTGGTCTGTATAGACTCCGCAGATGACATCGATCTCATCGTCGGTGAGGATATTCTCCATAAACCTTCCAACTGGCAGCTGAAATGAGAAAGCATTGGAAATGTGCTCATTGAGTCCGCCTGCGACTGAGCTGGGAGGTTGAGCTCCGACCTCAAATGACTCCAAAGCAAGGCACCAGATAATTCCACCTTGACGAAGAGCAGTCTTGGCCAGGGGAAGATGTCTAAACAAATTGAGCCTCTGGTTGATGTAGGCCAGGTAGTCGCTCGCTGAGTAGACAAAGTTGGCGGGTCGCATTGTTGTCGAAAGAGGCGGGATAATGGGAATACGACGAGGGACCTTCTGGTCAGACCAGACAAGCATGAATGGGATACCGCGTCTCGTCATTTCCTTACCGATCTCCTCAAGCGATGGCCCCCATTGCTCCCTAAATACCTGTTTGTAGGTGATGACGGAGTTGACGCCAATGTAGGGTTCGCCGTTCCGGTATTCGTGGGGAAAAATAAACCAGATCTTGCAGTCGACGTCACCATCTCTGCGAACAGGCTGGCCTCTTGTTATTGGAGGCTTCGGGATGACTTGGACAGGATTGGGTGGCACAAAGAGACCCCGATTCACCTTCCTGACAAATACCTTGGTGGAAAATAGAATATCGGACAGCTTGGGGGTGACGATGTCGATATTCGTATTGTTCAAGCACAAGATGTATGCAAATGCGCATACAACTTCGCTGAACTCAGCTGTCAGAGTCACCATCTCATCTTCTGACCGCTCAACAAAGGGGGTCAGGGCATCCTTGAGAGTGTAAGTCAAAGGAGCCTGCTCGTGGGGTTCAAGAGAAACAAACTGTTGAAGCCCGTATCGCCCTTGAAGAGTGGTTTGCAGGTTGGGGAGGTTATGAATAGTCCACGCGAGTTGGAATTGGTTGTCGATGAGGACACCTTCAGCAGCTGGCTGAGTAAAGGTGAGTGCATTGTCAGGTGCGAGGCCTTCGGGGGGGTCGTAGTGGCCGATATCAAAAGCAGGACCCAAAGGTTGCATGCCATGATAGGTCTCGTCTTCCTCGTCGTCGTCGTCATCGTAAGCATTGAGCCCTGCAAGCGGCACTGCAGTGGGATCCAAGTCCTTGCAGAGATCGAAGCAGTCATCCCAAGCATTGTAGATGACTTGGCCGCCTGCAAAGCTATTAAAGACGTCGTCGGCGTCGGCCTCATGGATAATGGTGCGGAAATGATAGGGGGGGTAAGGGACCGGTTGCCACTCGTAGACGTTTGACCTGAGTCGGAGCCATGTACCGAGATTTGAAGTGTGCGATTGAGTTCTATTCTGTCTCCTCTGGAGAGCAGAAGGTGGTTTATCCCGAGCCATTTTCTCCTGTGAGTCATGGCGCCGTTGGAGAAATTCGTGAATGGTTTCTGAGGGTTGCTGCTTGGAGAGTGCGTCAAACTTGACGTCGCAGATGTCGTTGAATTGGACATATTTCTTGGTCACCTGCAGCCTTTGGATATCGCTAGGCCTTGGGAGGAGGACGTTCGCCAGTTGGTATGGATGACATTTGAACATGTTTTCTGTATGGTAAAAGTACCAGATAGGTACATTAGCGAACTCGAACATGTAGGACATGTTCCCAGCACAGAATGACCATTCGATGGCCATGTCGATAATCATCCCTTGGCGAACTGTAGTTCCTGAGAAGTCGGTAAAAAAGGGCGACCGTCGCAAGGCGTCGACTAAGTAGCGGGGAATCACTGGACCGTAGCCCAAATTTTGGGCTCCATAAAAGTAAAGTAAAATCTTATAAAAAGTCTCTTACAAAACATACTTTTTAGACCCAAAAAATGATGCAAAACTTCAGAATTGCAGCAGAATTTGATGAATTACAAAAACCTATATAAATTCTGACTTTTGTATCCAGTTTTTAGAACTCAAAAAGGCTCAATTTTGATATTTTTTTTGTTAGAGCAAAATTTGGAATCTAAAATTCAAAGTTTTGACACACATTTATTTTTCCAAAACTGATATAAAATTTAAACTGCTAAATTGGCAAGATGAATAGTATTGTATACCTAAGTATCTCCATCAAATAGTCTTATTGACAGGGACCATGATGTACTAAGAATAGTAGTCTATATCTTCTCTTTAGGCTGTCTATCTATGAAACTTTATTTTAATATATACAATTATATTCTAATTTTTGAAAAAATAAAAGTGTATCAAAATATTGAATTTTGCATACTGAATTTTTTCCCAGCAAAAAAAGGATGGAAATTGAGCTTTTTTGAACTCTGAAAAGTGGATACAAAAGTCTGAATTTGCACAGGTTTTTATGATTCATCAATTTCTGTTGCAATTCAGAATTTATAGATCATTTTTTTGGTCTGAAAATTATATTTTGTAAGAGACTTTCTATAAGATTTTACTTTACTTTTATGAAGCCCAAAATTCGGGCTACGGTCCAGTGAATATTGTAATCTGCAACACTGGATCGTGGCCCGAATTTTAGGCTTCATAAAAGTAAGGTCAAATTTTATAAAAAGTCTCTTACAAAATATGATTTTAAGCACCTAAAAATTGTCAAAAAATGCAGAATTTCAGCAAAATTTGATGAATCATAAAATCCTTGGCTAATTCAGACTTTTGTATCTAGTTTTTAGACTTTAGAAATATTGAATTTTTATTTATTTTTTATTGGAGAAAAGTTTACTATGCAAAATTCAAAATTTTGATACACTTTTATTTCTCTACAAATCATAATATAATTGTATATATCAAAATAAAGTGTTATAAATAAAGAGCCTAGAGAGAAGATATAGACTACTATTGTTGGTAAATCATAGTCTCTGTCAATTATACTATCTGATAGAGATATTTAAGTATGCAATATCACTGACCTTTCCAAATTAGCAGTTTAAATTTTATATCACTTTTGGAGAAACAAAAGTGTATCAAAATTTTGAATTTTGCATAGTAAACTTTTCTCCAATAAAAAATAAATAAAAATTCAATATTTCTAAAGTCTAAAAACTAGATACAAAAGTCTGAATTAGCCAAGGATTTTATGATTCATCAAATTTTGCTGAAATTCTACATTTTTTGACAATTTTTAGGTGCTTAAAATCATCTTTTGTAAGAGACTTTTTATAAAATTTGACCTTACTTTTATAAAGCCTAAAATTTGGGCTACGATCCAGTGCAACGTAGGACATACTTGGAGAGTTGCCGAGGGGTGAGGGGGAGGGGTGGGGAGAGTTTACGCAGGCACAAGATATGGAGTCTATTGAATAATTGATAAAGTGAGAATAAAGAAAGGGAAATGAAAAAAAGAAATACGTACGGAGCTTTGCTTTAAAGACGGCTAGGAGAACTGAGAACGACCTGGAGAATGAGCAAGGCTAAGTGAGATTAAAGAAAGAAAAAAGAAAAAAGAAAGAACATATGGATGTTTGTTTCAGCGACAGCAAGGGCGACCGAATACGACAATGGAAGGCGACCGAGGTAACGGGTCCAACGACCAGCTTGAGGAAAGGAAACTGACAATGATAGGGCAAGGAATGTCCTCAGGCTATCAATGCCAGCGACCGGGGAATACGAGGAGAAAACGCGAGGGGAGGCGGCCGAGAGAGAAGACGAGGTGAGAGGTGAGAAGATGAGGGTAGCGGTGAAATAGCGGCGGCGGCGAAATCGAGGAAGTCAGCGGCGAAATCGAGGAAGTCAGCGGCGAAATCAAGGAGAAAAATAACGGAAGGAAGATCCTTCAGTTACCAGGGGGGCAGTGGAAGAGACGATAACAGAAGGAAGATCCTTCGGTTACCGGTGGAGGTGGAGGTGGTGGTGGTGGTGGATGGAAAGAAAGAGCAAGATGGACGCAAGTGCGAGCCCGGTCCGAGTCCCCGATCACGATCGTGATCGACGTCAAAATGCAAATCCCGGGCCGGTCTGAGGAACGCAAATCTCGGAATCTTCCGAGAAGCGCAAATCTCGGAACATTCCGAGATCTGAATCGCGTTTTGATCCTTCGATCGAGGACTTAACGCTTTCTTCTTTCTCTCTACCACCACCACCACCGTCCGTTGCCCGAGGTTCTACCTCGTGCAATGGGTCGATGGTCTCTGTAGTCGGTGTTCCTAACGCTGCCTATACTGCTCGCTGTCGTTGGACTTGCTCTTCTCGCCGTCGGTGGACTCATTCTTGCTCTCGTTCTCGCTCCTCTCGTTCTCGGTGGACTCGGTGTAGTCGGCGTTTCTAACGCTGCCTATTCTTCTTGTTCTTCTCGATCTCTCTCTCTCTCGTCCCTCTCGTTTCTCTCGCTCGTTTCTCTCGCTCGTCCCTCTCATTCCTCTCTTGTCCCTCTCGTTCTCGGTGGACTCGACGTAGTCGGTGTTTATAACACCTGCTATTATTCTCATTTCTCTCGTCCTCAATCTTCTCATTTCTCTCGTCCTCAATCTTCTCGATCTCGGTGGACTCGACATAGTCGGCGTTTCTAACGCCTGCTATTCATCTTGCACTTGTTCGAATGTCCCTCGTTTGACTCTCTCGTTCCTCTCATTCCTCTCAATCTCTCCCTCGTTCGACATTCTCTCGCTCAACTTGACGTAGTAGGCGTTTCTAATGCCTGCTATTCTTCTTGCGGTCATTTGAATGTCCCTTGTCTCGTTCCTCTCAATCTCCCACCCATTCTCATTCTCGTTTCTTCTTGTAGTCGGCGTTTCTAACGCCTGCTATTCGTCTTGTACTTATTTGACTCTCCCTCGTTTGACTCTCCCTCGTTCTTGTTCCTCTCTATCTCTCCTTCGTTCTCGTTCCTCTCGATCTTGGTGGCCTCGACATAGTCGGCGTTTCTAACGCCTGCTATTCTTCTCATTCTTCTCGATCTCGGCCTCGTTTGACTCGTTCTCATTCTTGTTCCTCTCTATCTGCCCCTCGTTCTCATTCCTCTCGATCTCGGTGGACTCGACGTAGTAGGCGTTTCTAACGCCTACTATTCTACTCGATCTCGTTCAACTCTCTCTCATTCTCGCTCCTCTCGATCTCTCCCTGGTTTGACTTTCCCTCGCTCAACCTCAGTAGTAGGTGTTTCTAACACCTACTATTCTGCTCAATCTCATTCAATTTCATCTCACTGGACTCCGTTGTTGAGTGGTTTCCTGTAGTAGGCGTTTCTAACGCCTACTATTCTCCTCAATTTGGCTCAAGAGAACACCATGAGTTGACTAAACGCGATCAAACGCGTCGATCAAACGCATCGATCAAACGCGTCCCGGAACTCGGAGTTGCCACGTATTGTTGCTTGAGGTCCTACCTCGCGTAATGCTGACATAAGGACGTTGGTTCAAAAAGAGAGGAGCATTGCTTCTCTCTTCCCTACATCCCTCTGTAGTTGACGTTTCTAACATCCGCTATATTTGTGGTGTTCTCTGTGTAGCTAGCGTTTCTAACACTTACTATTCTGCCGTCGTTGATAACTCTCACATCCAAGGCCGTATCCGTTGTTCTCAAGGCCATCCGCGTTGTTTGCCCTCCCCAATAGTCAGCGTTCCTAACGCTAACTACTGTTCATCACCCTCCGTCTTCAACACCTCGTTATTCCTTTCATCAATGCGTCTATCCAATGGGTACATGTCCAGAAACAAAGAGAAAGAGAATGGAACAGCGGCAGCGAGAGGCTATCTTAGCTAGATTAAGAGCATGACGATTACATCTTGCACCTGGTACGTGTCGTTTATCTATCTTTGTATTTTATGTTCTTCGTGTATTGGTGGGGCGTGGTGTTTCGGTACGGCCCGTGGTCTCTTGACCACCACTGCATTTATCGCGGCATTTGTCAGCGGACTTGCAATAGTGGTGGCTCAAGGGGCTCGGCAGCTATCGTTACTACTATTCTCTAACTCACATAACGTCGACTCGCCATTTTTTTTTGGAGTATCTCTATAATATCGGATTGCAGCTAATGGTTGGTTTCTTCTTCTTTTCAGTCCCTATTCCCCACGAAAGGCCTCAATACCTAAGAGACCCTGAAGACATGAGTTTGAATCCGAGAAAATATGGTCAAACGAGAGGTATGTTAAATTAATTTTATTACGATATTCCTACCGATCTTAGTTTATGTTTTTTTAGAGAAAAAGGGGAAGAAGAGAACACGATCGGCAGCGAAACAATTAGAACGCCAGGAGAAATGGCAAGAGAAACTAGCCAAGAAGGGGCTCACTCTGCAGGATGCTCTCGACTTCAACACAGGTATGTACTCGCCTGATATTATTTAATGCTGGGTAACTAAAGTGATTCTGTTTTTTTTATTTTGGTAGTCATCCATCGCATTCAGCATGACGCCCACTTATACCTGACGCGGCCAGGCAGGGACCAGGATACAGGGGCAGTTCTGACGGAGTGCCGGTTCCCGAATCTGGGGGTCACTGAGCTTCCATGTGCGCCCGACGTAGGACGGTTTCTGGTCCCCATGCCTAGCAATGTACATGGGCTGCCTGAGTACATTGTCACCAGGCATGACAATGTCATCAACGCAGACACGCGGAGGATCCTGAAGGCGTCGTTCAAGGGGTTTATGGATACTAAACCCACCGCTGGAGGAAACCCTACACGCGAAGTCGCCCGCTCAGACACCAAGGTGTTCCCCACCTTCCATGTGGGCGGGTGATCCAAATACAGCAAAGATATATTCCTTACCGGGGACTCTAAGAATCAAGATGCAGAGTCGACCAAGGCCCTCCACTCTCTCATGGGTATCTTAGGGAAACTGGTCATTCCCAAGGTAGAAAAAACCTTACGCTCCTTGCTGCCATCTCACTTTAAGACCACAGACAGGTATGTGCTCCTTATTTGTATGTTTCTGATAGGTTAACTAATTTTATTCCAGCGTCAGGAAACTGATCCAAGAAAAGTACCCCCAGATTTATGAAGCTGGCGATGGGGTGTTTGACTTCCACGGGCTGGGGAATGCTCTTGCATTCTGTTCTGGTTACTCAGACGGCATGCATATCGACTTAGGGGACTCGAAGGAAACCGTTGCCGTCATTCTGGCTGCTGGAGAGGCCGTAGTTCATTTTTGTATCCCCCAGCTTGATCTTAAAATCCCTCTATACCCTGGACAGTGCCTGACGGTGTCTGCCCGCCTCCTCTCTCACTACGCCTACCTTTTTGAAGGCACAGGAGAGAGGCTTCTTTTCAATTTCTTCACCGACGAGGGTTCTGTGGCCAAGGCAAAACGCCATGCCTGCTAGTTAGTTTTCTTTTTTTTTATCTCTTTATACATTTCTTGTATGGCTCCAGTAGTTTACGATTCAATAAAATTAATGTGAGTTTCACTGAAAAAAAAGAGGGCGGGGATCTAAGTACCGGAGTACTGATGATCCCTGATCAATATGGTGCCTTTGAGTGATTGAACCCGGCCGGTATTCGAACCTCGCGCCCCAAGACTGACCTCCATACACATGAAGTGCTCAACCCATTAGACCACGTACACTTGCCTCACCTTGTGCGCCTTAGGACGATATCCGGTTAGCTCCGCTGATCCCCGTCTTAGCAACGTGGGGCCACTCTAGGCCATATTCCTTAGTCCATAAGTGCTAGTACGCCGTCCCGGTCTTCCTCCCTCTTTCTCTCTCTCTTTCTCTCTCTCTTCTCTCTCTTGTGGATATCCTCTTTTTCTACTGACAACTCTGACAAGATGGCCAGCAATGACGCGTCTGGTTCCCAGGTAAGTCACGCAATTTCCTTCCAACACGTGTTTATTCTGATGGATCCCAACATCGATTGGAAGTCCGCAGCGCCTGAGGGTGCTTCCAATGTGAGTTACACATTTAGACTTTAAGCTTCAAGTTTCCCATACTGACATCTTTCACATAGCTTACCTCCCCTCTAGTCAAGACTGGTGTACGCGTCTCTTAGGGTTAGGGTTAGGGTTAGGGTTAGGTTAGGGTTAGGTTAGGGTTAGGTTAGGTTAGGTTAGGGTTAGGGTTAGGGTTAGGGTTAGGGTTAGGGTTAGGGTTAGGGTT
>JASBNA010000135.1:0-44194 GCA_038087015.1 Cerrena zonata | reverse complement strand
AAAAGTAGTGTTGTTCACAAAAACCATGTTCAAAGGCGGGGTGGAGCAACTTGAAGGGCAAGGGTGAACGAGAACGTAGCGCAAGGAGGGGGATGGTTAAGTTCACAGGACAAGGTTCTTATTATCAGAACCGTCGCCTCATGTTGCCATGTTTGCTTCTTCCATCATGAGGAGGACCCTTGTATGGAAAACGAGTTGTCCCTAAACTTTGTTTGAACGCCTGAATTCGACGTGAAATGAACGTTCAGACGCTTGCGTGTGACATGAGATGCTGCGCAACTGCGTTGCTGATGATTCACTGGGACCCATGATGGGCATGCTACCTCATGACGGTATTATAGAAATTCGCGTTAGCTAGTGTGAGGTCGGAAGGTTTCAAAGTCGCTAGAGAAATGTACATTATGTAATCGTCCAAAATTGGTAGCCTGCTGTAAGTTCGGAGCTGGTCCAGCTGCATTGATCTAGTAATCCTTGTTCACTCTCACCCACGAAAGACTGGCACCTTCTTACAACGATTTCTCACATTTGAGGTTGAAATCTCAATATTGCCGCCTCCCGTTTCCATCATCACTACTGTACCGTCTGCGTACGATAGCTAACAATAACGATCAGCTTTTAAACCTTACAGGCATACGATGGAATCATATCAACTTCTGCGAACAATAGTCCTGTCTATGCGTGTTCACAGTCGAGTGACATGTAAGGGAGTTTCGAGACATTCGAGCGTAACATATCTTTCAATCTAGACAAAGAAACCTTTGCTCTATTCAATGTAGAAGTCATCCCTAGTAAGCATTGTCGAACTTAAGAGGAGTTGACGGTGGGTCACGGTATGTCCGATGCACATTTGCTATCTGCTACATTCAGATGCTATCAAGGAACACATAGATGGCTTCTCGATTAATAATCAGCTCAGCAGACCTGCAAGTGAATATAAAAACTATAATATACGGAGAGCGCTGCTTACCTTTCTCCCCCTCTTACCCCCACCATCTAACTGCTCACCCCGAATATTTCTTTCTGAGTCATGGCTAGCCTTTGGTCTCCAGCCCCTCCTCCTCCTACCAAACTGGGTCGTCATCGCCAACTCGCACCCACAGCAGGCGTTCATGTCTCTCCTATCTGTCTTGGTGCAATGAGCATTGGTGATAGATGGCCCGGCATGGGAGAGATGAACAAGGAAAGTAGCTTCAAGCTTCTCGACGCTTTCTACGAGTTTGGAGGAAACTTCATCGACACTGCGAACGGCTAGTGAGTCTACCCAGCGTTGTCATTGTATGGGAAAGGAGTGTATAACGGTAACCCGTATGATGATGTCATAGTCAGGACGAAGCTTCGGAAGAGCTCCTTGGAGAGTGGATGGAAACACGCGGAATCCGTGACCAGATCGTGATTGCGACAAAGGTGTGTTAGGTGAATCGTTATCCTGGGGTGGGATATATACTGAAGGACCTGAATCACTTAGTATACAACAAACTATAAACGTGGAGACCCAAACATCGCTCAAAAGACCGCATATACGGGATGCAACCTTAAATCCATGCACCTCTCGGTGGAGGCTTCGCTCAAGAAACTTCGCACTGACTACATAGATATTCTCTACGTCCATTGGTGGGACTTTGCCACTCCTATAGAAGAGGTTATGAATGGATTGCATAACCTCATAGCGCAAGGCAAAGTCTTGTACCTGGTAAGATCTCGTTTATCTTTTTGACCTCGGCACACGTAATCGAGTCTACTTGTTCAATAGGGTATATCTGACACTCCAGCTTGGGTCGTGTCCAAAGCCAACACATATGCCAGGCTCACTGGCAAGACCCCTTTCGTGGTGTATCAAGGTCCATGGAATATCCTAGTGCGAGACCTCGAACGAGAGATTATACCCATGGTCAGGGAAGAAGGTATATCCATAAGCAAATATATTCTATCACCAAAACCTACAATATATATTAGGCATGGCCATCGCCCCCTTCAATGTTCTTGGAGCAGGCAAGATTCGCACGGATGCCGAAGAGGAGCGCAGACGGCAAACTGGAGAGAAGGGTAAGCTTCATTATTTCACCCACGAAGCATCATCTTCACTTGGTACAACAACCAGGTCGTACGTTAAGTGGGCCAAACTGGGAACGAACCGAGAATGAACGCAAGGTCTGCCTTGCTCTTGAGAAAGTCGCCGCAGAGGTTGGTGCCGAATCGATCACTTCGGGTGAGTATCAAGGAAGTTCCATCGCGAAGAACGCGGTTGATTTAAACTTCTCCTCAGTTGCGATATCATATGTTATGCAGAAGACGCCTTACGTCTTTCCTATCATTGGTGGTCGTAAAATCAAACATCTCAAGCAGAATCTTGAGGGACTCGATGTTGTCTTAACCCAGGAACACATCACCTATCTCGAAAGTATCCTACCGTTCGATCTTGGTTTTCCTACTAGCCGATTTGTGAGTCCAAGCCGTCCTACATCGTCTTCATAGGACTAACGGACCTGACTGTCATGAACAGGGAAACGGTTCCGACTACAATTTCTTGTATAAAAATGCTGGTACTTTCGATAAATGGCCCACCCAACAAGCCATTCGTCCTACGAAGTTGTAACTCGAATTAAGCGATTAAACGCTCGAAAGCAAACTAGTATCTCTCTTTACCACTCTGTACACTATGCATTCCCAGAGCTACCCGAACTACCCTTATGTCGCAAGTCTCGGAGACAAATCCTCAATTTGATGTTCGGGTATCGATATTCAAATGATCGCGTCCCGCCAAGTGTTGAACCATTTAAGGTAGTGACCCGCCCGACTTTGAATATAGACGCGCGAGAGAACAACACGAAGAACTAGTAACTGTCTTCTTCTACTGTCCACGCTGATTCTATTCATGCCTTCACAAATTGTCTCCGACAATTATAAACTAGTATATTTATTTCTACAGGAAGACCATGCTCTCACTCCTCGTTGGCAACGCCGACTCACATTCTTCACGCATTCGCTTGTCGCTTTCGATATTGAGTACATATGTGCACGAAGGATTTTAGTGGCTTCTCTGCGAGAGTACTGAGGATAGAATCTCCGTTGTGAGTGTATCTGCGAAAATAGTACAACCTGTTAGGGGTCATTACGGTACAGTAGCGTGTGGTCCTGCGGTGAATACCGGCGTCATTATATCAGTGCATCATTAGCCGAACTGCCGGAGGCTATTGCTCCTTTCACTATTACCGTGACGCCGTCATGCCAAAGCCACTACAAAGCAAACGACTGAAAGCTCGTGAAGGATCATCGAAAGATATCGAACATGAACCTGAACCTAAACCTGAACTCTCCTCTAGTACATCGATAACTAAACCACAGCGTAATGTACGACGCGGTCTTCGAGGCGCACTTCAAAGTCTTCCGGAGATGCCATTAGACATTCTTATCGAGGTAGGTTCCTCGACTCCGCTTCTATTAACATTAATGAGAAATTGATAGAATCTCATTTAACAATGCTTCACAAAATAGGTTCTTTGTCGATCACGCCCATTAGACCTCCTACACATTGCCAGAACGACTAAAGCGTTCCGAAACCTACTGATGGCTCGTAGCTCCGCATATATATGGAAAGAATCTCGGATGAATGTGGAAGGTCTTCCGGAACCGTTCCCAGGAATGAGCGAACCTGTATTCGCTAGCTTGTGCTTTGAACCTATCTGTACTGTGAGCTCACGCCAGCGATCCAATGCGTGATTCAGACTCACCCAAAGTTTAGCTATGCTTCAAGTCTGGAATACAAAATGTGATATGGGAGTTTCGTGCCCGGTTATGCAACTCATGCAAGAGTACCAGGTCAGTTTTGCAGGCTCACCAATGGGATAGGTCTGACAGCTTACATTATTTCAAGGACTAAAAACCCCCTTGCCCTGCTAGTTGACGTAGATACCGTAGACTTTGTACTCCCTCATATGTCCGCCCATTTATCAACAAAGCGAAGTTAGTCCCACATTATCTTCTGCTCTTCATTTACATTCTGACCTTAGGGTATTAGTATATGGGGAAACTTTAGTGCTTGATTCCGAAGTTACTGAAATCATGGGAGCATGGAAAAGACAGGTGGATGTCGAGGCGAGGACAAAATTCCTGGAGGAAGGCAAAGCAAGAGTTAAGGAACTTGAGGCGGTAAGTCATCTACGTGGTATATGTTTGCTCTAACGAGTTAAGTTGATGCGCACCAAGCATGCTGCTCGCTGCAGGTTATGGTTTTCTCACACAAAGACCGAACGCGCAGAGGAGATCGAAGCGATGAAAAGACGAAGATATGAAGAGTAAGCATCTTTTCTCATAAATCATCTTGACTGCGCTCACTATAATTCTTTAGGGTTTCGAGAAGGTTAAAGGAGATGGGCTACGAGGAAGATGTCCTTTGGGTAGATAAGCAAAGGTTCCTCACTGACTCGGTGAGGTTGAAAATGCTTCCCGCCGTACGCCAAATGCAGCCCCTCACCGAACGAGGTATGTATTTCAATTTCATTATCCAGATGGGAACAATGCTCTGACAAAGGAACATACAGGTTGGCAGAAGATTCAGCAGGAGGTTGTCTGTCATGTCATGACCAAGATCCGGCCTCGACGCCTCAAGAGCGAATACATGGAGTCATTGAGACAACGATTCGTCTTGTATCGTCAAGCTATGGCCACGTTCGCACGGCCATATCGCAATGTCTTCCCCTCTACAAGAGAATTGGCACGCCTTCCGGATTTCAAGGCTATCCTAGACCCTTCCGTCAACAAGCAAGAACCTACCATCGACATTTACCAGGCGCTCGAACCTAAAATTCCTGACATTGTTGCCAACTGGAAAGCCGAAGTTAAAGAGAAGCTAGATGAATATCTCAAGAACGCGATGGATGATCTTCCTCCTGACATTTCGCTTGACAATCTTGTCTTTGCTCAGATGTTCCGATGTCACAACTGTCATTCGGTCTTTCAAAACTTAGATTACTTGATTGCTATCCACGAGTGCAGGCGTCGATTCCCAACAGCAGGAGGGTATTACTCACAAGACAGCATGTATGACTCGACGCTAGATATTCTTGGCATGTGTGTGTGGAAACCGTCAAGATTTTCCACTTCTTCGCCATCAGCCCTCAGGGTCCTCGAAGCTTGTGGTAAAGATCGACTAGCGACCGTCCAAGAGTTAGATCAGCTTAATCCAAGATTCACTTGCAAGAAGATAGATTGCCAGTCTCTTGGAACGGAAACTATCTACAATTGGAGAGATGCCGTAAGTTCCTCGATTTTCGAATTCTACATGCCATTTACGATTTAAAAATAGGTGGCTCATGTCATGCGACGTGCAGGTTATGGGGAGCCTTCCTGTGAGCTAGAGGTAATATCCAGCGAGAAAGTTCTCAAGCTAGGCCCCCTCGATCAAGCAGTCGAACGAGAGAATGAGAACACGGTGACATTGCAGCGCGTCTGGTATTGCTCTCACTGTGAAGAACATAATAAGCCAAAGGATGACATAGTATCTCATCTGAAGGATATGTAAGCACGCCACTTTATTCCGGCATAATTATAGCTAAATGTTCCTCCCTATCTGTAGACATGGTATCGACATGCCAAGTGACGCGGACCTATTCCCGGATCCTGACAGAACGGTTTTAAATAGTATCGTATATGTGGTCCAAGATAGTTACAAGGAGAGAGTGGAACTGCTCACCAGTCCTGTTTTGAAGGCCCTGGAGACTGGACGAGCTGTGTTTAATGATCACTTGTGATTGTTTTTATTATTTGAAAGAGACTTGTTACCTCGTTCGTTTCAGTATCACTGGAAACCTATTGTGTCACATTATATTATTTACGGTTGTCAACGAGTGCCTGTGAATTCCACTCAGACTTTGACATACATACGGAAGAGAGATTTGACACCAACTCACCGCGCAAAAGTTAGGATGAACGATCGCAAATTCTTACTGGGCAGGCGGCGGTTAGAACGGGTGCAGACACCCTTCCTTTTATTTCGGGGGAAGACAAACTACCTTATAGGCGGTCCAAGGGATAGGTATAGTACCCGTATAGATTGGTCTGTCACAAACGCACTCCTCGCCTTGTCGGTATGGGGATTACTCGTTGATAGTGGGTAGAAGCTTGATCTCGGGAAGAGCGGGGTTGTCGAGGTTGATGTCGGTGTCAACCTGAAGCAACAGATAAACATGATACACGTCCCGTTCGGATTATATATTGTTTCAAAGTATTTGAAGTGCACGTCATGTCAAAGACGTGTTTATCGAGAGCCTTCACGACATTCTGGTGGCCCGAGCAAGATATCCGGTTTAAACATGTAGTTGTCCTGTCCGTGCAATTTCGTCGCCGCATTGAAGGTCATAGAGGACAAGCTTGACCGAGTCTGTTCGGCATTCAAGTTCTCCTTCATTCATAAGACGGAACCACTGATCTTAAGAAAGAGTGTCTACCGTACTTAGTATATAGTTAGTATCAGTAACATGTGGACTCGGTATAGACATACTATATTTACACATGAACATCAAAAGTTTCACACTGAGGCAGCGTGTTTCCACCCCGACCCGCGTGTTGGGGGCTTGAAAAAATTCAACAGAAGGAGGATCACATCCTGTCGCAAGCATAAGAAACAGGAGTTGGTTTGTATGCCACCTTCGAGTAATGGGTGAAATCGACAAAGGGAAAAAATGATTGCACCCGACCTTAGCAATACCCTTCGGTGTGACCGTCAGAAAGTAACAACAAGGGTGCAGAAGGGTGCAGAAAGGCCTCGCTACAATTCAAGTGCGTGAAAGATATTCTAGAGCACCTAGGTCGGGTCAGTCCCAACCTGGTTATTTACCCAGATAAGTTAGCTACTGCACCCGAACACATTATTGTGATTTGTTTGAGGGAATTGCACCCGTTCCAACGACCGCTTGTCGTGACGACATCGAAGACGCCCAGCGGCGATTCTTCAACCAAGGGACTATGTCAAACAATCTTCTAATCTGACAACCTAAGTTCTACTCTCGGCGGAGGTATGCTGGTTCGATCGGGAGAAGCAACCGCCGTAGGCTGCGAATTTGTTAAGTATAGAGTAAGTTTGCGTATCTCATAATGAAGTGGGTACGGGGTATAGGGATGTACCACTAGTATAATGAAGTATTATCAAGTTGAACCTATAGTGAACTTGACAAGTCACAGGTGACCGGTATTGGGTAGAGCCTCCAGAGCTTTCGCAACGACTCACCACAACATTGGCCCGACGGCGAAGTCTGAAAGAAATACCAGCACGGCGACACCCTTTTTGGTTCCTTTGCAACCCAATTGCACCCGTGTGCATGGTCAATACCATGAGGACATGTATGGAATTGAATTAAAGAAGTGTAATAAGGCACAACCTAGAATACTTGTTAGTACGTGACGGTAGAGGGAAAGGAGGTCCGGTAGACGCTTGCACTGCCCGATCCTCTCGTCAAGCAAGGAGTTTCCGAAATGGCGGTTTGTACCGTCCCACTTGGGCACTCCGAGTACTCAGATTGTGTACGTATCTGTACGTACGGGATTAGCAAACGGTGATGTTCTGATGGCTCCTTTTTGAAAAGTTGGTGAGAATACTCGTTGAGTTTGCATCATGGCGGATAAGTGGATGCTCTCTTCAACGACCTGTGCTGATGCATACCCCATGCGGTCGTTTCCAGGGAAATGGACATGTTCCACCTCTGCGGTCACTAACTAATAGCACCCTCACTTGTCAAAACTGCTGAAAGCTGTCCTTCACCGGTCTATCCGGTCTGTACACGACAGATAAAACGTATACGAGCCATCTTACAATTGGATCATCAATCCAAAGTTAAGAAGCACCACTTCTAACAGTGGCACAGTACGCAGGGCACAAACAAAGAACGGACTTTCCCAGGACGGCAACAAATGCAATACCCAGAGAATCAGATACCCTCAGTTATCATCTAGCGTCTCATTTCCGTTTCCAAAGGCGATTTCGAAACATCAATTCTGTTTTAGGAATACGACAGTTGCTAGCTTCTCGAACTGAAACTAGAGGTCACGCTCGCACCTTGCTAATTCGTCCTGTTCCGCCGCGTAGTAGCCGAATTGTACATATAAAAGACCTCCATGATCGACCCATTATCCTCATCCTCATCCCGGACTTACCTTCAGCTGAGCTGCTTTGACCTGGTGTCTTTGACCTCCTCGAGTAGACCTCGCTTTCGTTCTTCACTCTAACTCAAGTTTTCATCATGTTGTCTCGCATCATCTTCGTTCTTTTCGTTGCTTTGACCGCTGTCTTCGTTCAAGCGGGTATGTCTATTTCTCCATTATTTCCATATAATCTTTTAAACAACTGACCTCCGTATATAGCTCCTCTTGCCACACGTCAGATTGGTAACTTGCAGTGCAACCTTGACCGTATCAAGATCGTCAGCGACCTCGCCCAGGCAAAGAAGACTACCCAAACGCTCACTACTCAATTGGGATCGTAAGTATAACCGGTTGTACCTTTCAAGATATCTATTAACAAGAATACCCTAGTGACCCCGCCGGCTCGCAGGGCATCAGCGCTGTTAGCGACGGTCTTAACAATGCACAGGCTGGTATCGCTACCATTGCCAAATCCCTTCTCACTGGCCAAGCAGCTCCTGCTGACGCTCGTCAGCAAGTTGCCGACGGTTTGACTGCGGCTGGAACGGCTTTAGCCAGCATCAACTCGTATGTCCATCTTACTTCAATCTCTTCAGTATTGGTCGCTGATGTGAATTGTTTAGCACCGATCCCACTGTCACTTCAAACCTCGACAAGCTTCAAACCCAGTTGACTTCAGCTGGCACAGCTGGTGAAGGTGTTGTTTCCAACTGCAAGTAATCATGTCGAACATGATGACATCACTCATTTGGGACTTTTTTCGGACATGATACGCTTTGTGTACTACGCGGACTTGAGTTTTTAGCATGTACTTTTGTTAACCCTTGCATGCAGTGGAGGATTGAACCTAGGACAGGTCGATCCACAATATATTGCTCTTGATGGTATTCTCTTTGTGCATGAATCCTAAGTGCAGACTCATAGTCGGATGTATTCCGGAAACGATCAGTATAGCGTACATCTATACAAACTAAGGTAATACGTTATGCACGAAATATTATGAAGTATTCTACAACAAAGGACATATACTAAGGTATACTAAGGCGACGCACGTTCGAGATATGCCTAGCAGGCTGATACAGACTGTTAAGCCGGTGATGCAGCCACGAAGGTGTTAAAATTATATGAAGGTGGGTTCGTTTTGAAATCGAAGCCGGAGGGAGCAAAGTTCAAGGCTGTGAAGCCAGAACGTGTAATTTGTGAAGTCACACTACAGCTCCCGGCAAGAGGAAGTTTGAGTTTAGATAAGCCACCACCGACAGAGAACGTCTGCGAGCTAGGACCGCAGGAAAGCGTAACCTGGGCAGGCGATGTGAGGAGTACAACGGCCCATAGATAATCTTCAGTCTATGAGGTCATGTGAGATCACAAAAATTACAGGAAGAGTATTGATGTAATACATACCCATTGCCAATTATCTGGTCTGCCGACACCATCCGGTGCATCTGCACCCGCGGGGTACAAACGACCCCAAAGGAAGATACGGTCTTTACCGATAGCAGGATACGAGCCGGTCTTATAGGCGGAGATGTAATATTGCATAAGGTCGAGCCAAGCTATCGGATATAAAAATAGAAGAAGTAGAAATAGTCGTTAAGCAACCTGTATTTGTGGATAAGAGCAAATGTATTTGTATCAAACCTTGATGATCATATCCGTCTACCCAGCCTTGGGATCCTGGTTGGGTACCGTCGACAGGGCCGATGTAATGAGACTCGGAATAGTCGTTCCAGGAAATTATTTGGGCGAAGGAGGTAGAATCGCGGTGTTGTACGAGGAGTTCCCAGCGTTCGGCCCAGAGCCAGTCGTCTCCACGGTAAATGAAATTTTTACCAGGGTAATGCTGTCACAAGTATCTGTAAGTACAATGAAAACCTCGAATCGGGTAATGGCTTACTACAAAGAGCCACGGCGAGACACCAGCCATGTAGCTTCGACCACCGAGGCCGTTGATGTAAGCTTGATCTTGGTCGAAGGTGATATCAGAGTTGCCTCTAGGCCAGGCCGAATTCCACTACAAGTCGACCACAGTAAGTCACCGCCGACACCCGACAGTTCATAACTCACGCTGAAAATACCATCCAACACGCTATAACCACCCGTAGCACCAGGATCGATAAAGAACGCAGGTACGAAATATGTCGGAGGCAAGTTATTCTTGACAGCATTCAACCATCCTTGGTTCACATCTCCCGTACCGAAGGTACATGATTCTCCAGCGAACGTTGTTACGTACATCTTGCCATCTATTTGTAACTGGGCAGCATGTCCACTGTAATCATGTACGTATCCTCGAATGACGTTGACGTCTCCAGCACCTTGACATCCGAAGGAGGTCATATCAAACGATAAAAATACTTTGAAGCCGACGTTTTGCGCGGCGTTGTAAGCGTTGGAGATTTGTCCGGGCTGCCAGGAGTCTGAGCCGAGGTTGAGAGCAAAGGCGTCGATGCCTTTGGATTTGGCAAGTGACATATCTGCCGTTGAATGAGATATTTTTAGTATGGATTGATAAATTCCAAAGGTCAGGTGTTTACCTCTTTCCCAATCACCGACACCGTAGGAGTAAGAGAAGCCAACCATAAAATGAGCGAACACCAATTTTTCACCAGATACGACAGGAGCATTGGTCGCACGGCGGGTCATCCGGTGGTGAATGAGCGCGGGAGGTCCATTATGTGCGCCGGGTGCTGAGAGCTGAGGAGTATGAGAAGAGTGGTTATGAGCAGGAAGATGTGCCGCAGTAAAAACGGGACGCGATTCGACAAGGGGTAGCGGTAAGGCCACAGCCAATACCGAAGTTGCAAAGAAAGTAAGGTTCAAAAGAACAGCAGCCCAACCAAATCGGGCTGTAGACGAAAGCATGTCTGCACGTCAAAAGAATGGATGTGTCCACACCGAGAAGAAGAAATAAAGAATGACTGAAGTGAGAGGAGGCAAGGAATCCACAGACAGTTGCCAACGAGTTGAACACCATGGCATGCTCATCTTTAACAAACTTGCAAGCCGCTCGTGATGGAGTAGCGTGTGCTTGAGCGCATCCATTCTTCAAGATCAACAGTTGTTTCAGACAGGTTTATTTGACGCGTCATGATAAGGGTTGTGCGCCCTAGTCCATCTCGCCCAGGGTGTGCTAAGCAAAGACATCAGGATAAATGCGAAATGCTGCCTTCCGCAATTGGAAACATTCGAGAGCGACCTTCGTGGAATACCCTGTGAGACCAGATCGACTGCATACTAAACAAGAGAAATGCAGAGTTATCGAGGTTTGGGTTGGAGCTGTTTGGGAGGGAAGCTGAGATAGTCGATGGTGAGTTCACACGACGAGATTGGTGGTGTCGTCACCGCCCACTAACGTCAAGGTTGACAGTCCGGCATGGGCGCATTAGGGGATCCCCAACTGGAATAAAGGGGTAAAGATAAATTTATGTTACCCGCGTTGAGTCGCTGGATGGAGACAGGAGGCAGGAACCCAGACCCACTGAGAGGGATCTACGACATTGAGTATTCTATCTCCTGCGAGTGACTATAACTCCTGATAGTAGCTGCGAGTCGGTAACGCTGCTATGTCCAGCTACATTTTTTGTGGGAGTAGCTATATTTGAGCCTGAGAGGATACAGAAGTTAGTGAGTATGTTCGCAGGTTACGATCACGACTTGGGCATTGACATGATTGTGACATGACAGTATGAAGATTAATTGAGTTGGGGCGACACTAGCAACAGATTCGAGAGTGTGAAGAGTAAGACTCCGGTGAGATAGGGGATACCTGGTTCCTTAGGATAAGCTAGTTAGTAGCGTTTGCTAAGTAGTCGGTTCCCCCGCCGATCTACGATGCACTTGAAACGCGCTCATGATCGAAGTACCGCATATTAGTCTGCACAATGTTAATTTCAGTATGTACCTCAAGTACACACAGTTCAATAAAGACAAAGCATGAGAATGGATCACTGCTGCACACGAGTCCATGACGAATTTGTGCTGAACTCGAAGGCTGCCATTTCGAGCGTGGAGAGTGGAAGCAAGCATCGCTAAGCGCTTGTATTATGTGAGACACGGGCTTGGAGCGGAGATTGAAAAAGTAAACTTTGTTTGGTAGGTTCTGTACAGGACCTCGCAAGCCCTTCACCAACACCGTCGACAACAGCTCCGGCAACCTCAAGACAATATGGGAAAAGGTCTTTGCTCCTCGTCGCCGTTGCGCTCGATGTCCTCTTACTTACCCACGATGTTCGTCTAGTTCACGGATCTCTCGCCCGTGCCGGCAAAGTCAAGTCTCAGACCCCCAAGGTCGACAAGCAGGAGAAGAAGAAGGTCCCCAAGGGCCGTGCTAAGAAGCGCATTCTCTACAACCGCAGGTATGTCCCCGAACCTATGACCTTTTTTTGAAAACATATTACTGATCGATACCCCCTAGATTCGTGAATGTCACCACTCTCCCTGGTGGCAAGCGCAGAATGTGAGTATTTCAGTTTTTCTCCCAGAAGACTTCGGTTTGCGGCGTTGCTCTTTCTCCCTTTCCGTGGATCGATCAACGTACATGCAACCAATGCCACCAGCAAACCCTTCGTGATGATACCATATACTTGCATAGTTCACACTGAATCAATTGTGTTGATAAACAAACATCTTGTCTTTCGCTCCTATCTGACTCTTACTCTCTTCCCAACACCCTCTTTGTTACTCTTTACTGACAACTCCCCCCTCCAGGAATGCCAACCCCGAGAAGTAAAATGCTACCCTACCGGGAAGTACTCATCGACGCATAGGCGTCGTCTACATAGCGGCCTCACTAGCCGCTTCCGGCTCCGAGTGAAGGAGTCAGGTCGATTGGAGGAGTCCCATTCACCCATTGCATTCGCGCTCACGCTCTGCTATCCCATGTTTTCTCTACGCTCGCATATGCCCCACGTATACATCTATGACTCAGGGCCTCTCAAATATCTGTTGTGATCCAGGATTGTATTCATATTTCCCAAGGATAAGTTTGTTGTATCCGTTTGGATTGCTGTGTGAAGCCTTGGAGACCCTGGACAACCTGCCATCTTACGATATTCACACAAGTTTCTATGAACCAATCAATTGGCGGGTATCACTACTAGTCTACAGCGGATCTGAGAACTGCGTCACTGTCTACTGAATGATCTGCGCCATGGCATTGATGAAAGCATTGTCAGCTGTCGGAGGGGATTCACGGGTCGTGTTCAGATACGCCGTCCTCAGACGTTCTGTTGTCAGTTCGTCAAGAGCAGAGATGGTCGAAGTTGACGGCGGCGGTGTTTGCGAAGCAGACGAGTGAACAAGTTTAGGTTCTGTAAGTAACTTGTATGTGCACTGCAAAAAAATGATGAGCACATAGGTATTGTCAAAAATCGCTCTGAGAGAACGTACCAATTTCACGCCAAACCAAGCACGTAGGGTAATTCCTGTCGGTATTGTGTCGCTTGGTGGTACATCCTCATCATCGTCGTCTGTCATGTCCACAACTTGTAGGAACATCTTCAATGACAGAGGAAGGTCGCTCGCCAGGTATGCTGCTTCAGCGAATTGAAGGAAGTGGAAAGGATTTTGAGGAGCAAGGAGTAACGCGTGTGATAGGGATTGTAGAGCATATGTATACCTGTATAGATTGTTTGGGATAATATATCATGCATGGCAAGTGAATAAGACTTACTGATGGCAAGAGGTATACATGTCGGCAAGCTCGAGCCAACCTTCCACCTCGGTGTAGAAAGTATCCAGCATTGATGAAAGCTCTGTGATGGCTTGGTCGATCTTTCCCATACGTCTTAGCACAGATGCCTTTCGTCTCCAAATAGCCTGATAGAATATAATATTGAGCATCATATCATTCAATGGGTGTTGGGTACAACATACCGCATTACTAGAATCCGTCTCGAGCAGATCATTGTAGTACGCCAAGGCGGTTTCAAGAGTCTCTGAGTACTCCATACGAATTCCAGTGAGTACATCTACTCTGGGAGATGTTTGGAACTTGTCCGAAATTAACTGCAGACATTTCTGAAAGTTCGGGGAAGGTAAGTTTATGTTAGCACAAAGATGTTCAGAGAACGTACGTCCGCGAGTTCTACATCCCCTTGGTCCAAAGCAGCCAGCACGAGTTTTATTATCGAGTCCCAGCCTAGTAGACGACAAGTTCAAGGTTAATTACATCCTTCCGGTGGCCATTTGCTTGCATGACGCACCATCATCTCCTTGGGCAAGATATGACTTCAATAGAAAGTCACCCTGGTTCACAAGTTCTTGAGACTTGTCATTTTTACGAGGGACATATGCACCGAGCTTTTGTAATGAGGCTGAAAGTTCCATTATGAGAGACGATGATATAGAGAATTATAACACGAGCACGAGAGTCCGAGGTCTGTGTTTGAAGTGGTTCGCGTCACTCTCGATCACAGCCCGGAGCGAACTCCAGCGCGCCTTTACCTTTCTTCCTTTCACCCTCAATACTTTGCTCATTTTTGTCTGTAAGGTCAAGAAAGCAAGATGGTTGGATCTGCGTAAGTGATGCTATGGCACACCTAGTTTGCTTCATTTACCTATTTTATTATGAAGCCAGGCCTGGCACAGATGTCATTCGAATCAAAAACCTCCATCAAATGGCCTCCTTCACAGATGGCGCGCAATGGGAGTCCCCTAGTGCGAAAGTACAACCTGTGAATATCACGCTAGAAATCAAGCATGATATCACTCGCACTGCGGAAACCGATGACTTGACCCATTCTATTAACTATTCTTCAGTTTCCAAAACCATTAGTACAAGTTGCCAAGTCACAGACTTTGATTCTTTAGAGTCTTTGTTTGACTACGCTCGAGACAGGACCTTCGAGGAGCACGATGATGTTCATCATATTCATCTCGAGATACAAAGGCCTAGAGGGTTATTGTATCCTGCGACCACTGCGATTCGAGCTGAAGCGAGGAGAAGCGCAAACACTCCTTCTGCGGAGCAGCTCTCGATTTCCAACTTGGAAATACGTACCATCATCGGCATAAACGACTGTGAGCGGGAGGAGACACAACTTGTGCGGTTCGATCTCATATTTCACCGAAGAACTCGCCCTACATCTGTATTTCCCTTTCGGAACTTGGAACGAAGCATCCGAAACGTAGGTTCTACAATTTGTTATAACACTCTATCTTCCTAAACACTGGAGTATTAAAATTGTGCTCAGGATGTAACGAAATCATCCTATCTTACGCTAGAGGCCCTAGCTTCACATGTCGCACGTCTGAGTCTCGAGTTCCTTCAAGACCATTGCGATTCTGTGACAGTCAAGGCGTCGAAGTACAGTGCCTTGGTCTGCGCTGAAGGCCCCGAAGTTGAAATTACCCGTTTACTCAAAGATGGCTCCTTGGCTCCCCACTACTCAGGTGGAATTGTTTATAAAACTCCTGTCGTTACGACTTCGAATTCCGTAGAACCGCCTCCAACAGCCCCAGTCCTAGCTACAGGTCTATCGACGTCGGATGAATCAAAACATCTAGCCGCTCTAGCTATTGGTTCCAACCTCGGTGATAGTTTTTACAACATCGAGCTTGCACTCCGACTTTTGGAGACTCCTGGCGTGCATTATAACCGTCTACCCGAAGGTGCCAACGTCACCATCATAGACACGAGCTTCATGTACGAAACCGAACCCATGTATGTTACCGACCAACCTAAATTCGTTAATTGCGCATGCTTGGTCCGTGTCTCACTTATGTCGTGCTGGCTCCTGCTCATGATCGGAACAGATTGAGACCACACTCTCGCCTCTGGAGCTACTGAACCTGTTGAAACAGATCGAATCGATAGTAGGAAGAGTAGCGTCGTTCCGTAATGGCCCTCGAGCGATTGACCTGGATATCCTATTGTTTGACTCGAAAATCCTCGATACTCGCCCACTAGACGAGAGGGACTCCGACGATTTGGAGGGACATCTAGTCATCCCACACCCGAAGATGTTGGAACGGGAATTTGTTCTTCGTCCACTGAACGAGTTGCGTTACCTACATATACATTGCGATTATTTACTAACAATATCATTCCAGCATGATTCCAGACTGTATTCATCCAGTGGCCAAACTTAAAGTCCAAGACCTCCTCTCTGATGTGGTTTCGAAGGAAACAGAGCCGCAGGTTATGCACAAAGTCTCTCCCTTCCCTCAGTACCCTCTCGTACAAGTCTCTAAGAAAGTCGACCTCCAGCTACCCAACCTACCTGCTGTTCCATCGACGTCGAAATGCTGGACGTTCCCCATTTCTCCATCATCTCCCCGCAAGACCTACATCATGGGTACCTTGAATGTAACTCCCGACTCCTTCTCTGACGGCCGGATAAATAACACTATCACCACTGGTCTCTCGTACGCTCAATCGGCTGTACAGGGCGGGGCACATATTATCGACATTGGAGGATACTCCACTCGTCCAGGCGCCGCATTTGTTTCGGCAGAAGAGGAGATGTCTCGTGTCGTACCAATGGTTCAGGCTATTCGGTCGTATCAGTCAGATGGGTCTGGTGTCGAGGTGCGACAGACCCTATTGAGCGTTGACACGTTCCGGTGGGAAGTGGCAGAAGAAGCAGTTCATGCTGGTGCGAATTGTATCAACGACGTTTGCGCGTTCTCTGGTCCCGAATACCCTGTCGGAGAATCTGGGAAGAAACATCTTCTCAAAATCCGTCAGGTGGCTCGAGACTTAGCTGTGCCGGTTATTCTCATGCACTCTCGTGGAGAAGCTTCATCCAACAAGGATTATACAGCATACAACTACGCCGCTGACTCACGCGGTAGAGGCGCAGTAGTCGAAGCTGTGAAAGTCGAGTTAGGAGAGAAAGTAGACACTATCGTCAAGGGTAAAGGTGGATTGAGACGTTGGCTGGTGATCGTCGATCCTGGGATTGGATTCAGCAAAACAGTCGACGGTAACTTGGAGCTCCTTCGTAACGCTTCCTCAATCACCGAAGATTTCACACGAAAGGACGGTGCTCGCAATGCCCTTTGCGGATATCCTCAACTTATTGGCACGTCGAGAAAGTCTTTCCTAGGGACGCTTCTCCACCAAGCCGACTCGAGTAGCTCTTACGCTGGAAGAGAAACAGCACCGGCTGAGAGAGGGTGGGCTACTGCAGCGGCTGTTAGTTGTGCGGTTCAGCAGAGAGCAGCTGTTGTGAGGGTACATGATGTGTTAGAGATGGGGGATGCCGTTCGTATTTCTGATGCTCTTTGGGGATAGTGCGAGTTCTTCGTGATAGAATTTCAGTGTAGGGATAGTTCAATATATAGTAATCCTTTTTTCTCTTCTTGTCTCAACATAGATGTAGTTAAGTTTGAATATGCATTAACCTTTCTATACTTCTAGTCACGGAAGTAACGTTCAGATAATCATCCATGTAGGGTAACTCAGCACCCCTTTTCCAAAGAGATGCAATCCAATACTAATTGGCAAGAATATTCATACAGAAATGGCTATGTATAATACAATACTACCGAAAAGTAGACTTTGGGATATTGTACAACAGTATTTGAACAATTGCATCTACGCTTCCTCGTAACGAAAACTGAATTTCACAGTTATTAGTCGGAAATTCAATTCACTTCAAGCTCTCCGTTGTACGAAGGGAATAGCATGTCCAATGGGGCGTAATTAAGTATGGAGGAATCCCAAAGAGAGAGACTAAAGCCTCAAGTTAATGATCAATATTTCTCATTAGAAGTACGGTGAATACCTATCATCCCAAGAAAAAGAAGGCACAAAATCTTCGTCAGTTGATATAAATTCCCACAAAGGAGACCCTGTAAGTTTGAAGGGTGACCTATGGTTTGTTATGCTATGGATAAGCTGATATTTTTGTAAGTTAAAACCCATGAGGCTTATGAGTGATGACGACGACCTACTAAGTCTCTCCAACCATAGGTAGCACCGGCATCAGTTGTATCACAGCCCTTATGGCAAGGAAGCACATGATTGAGAGCATCTAGTTCTTGGACGGTAGTGAGCTTATCTTTGCCACATGCTTGGAGGATCTCGAGTACCTCACTCGAGGCAACATAGAAATCTGAAGGGGAATAAGGATATAATTCTAGTTTCTCAAGTGTTGGTTCATATCTATCTATCGGGGTTGAGGGAGACCATGAGAGAGTCCGGCAACCATGGACAGCAAGCTCGAGGTTTGAAGTTTGGACGATCTGGTGGCATTTTCTGCAGAAGAGGGTAGCGATGGCGAGGTTTGAATGCAAGATTGATGTTGACAAGTCAGATGGGATATTGTGGCGACTCAATTTTTTCCGTAGGAACGCATCCAACTCGTCTCGGACGTTGTCCTTCCATCGAGCGATTATCTCGGGGATTTGGGATTCTAGTGCATCAAAGCTTTCGATATTTATATGTTGCCCATCTGAGGGGTCGAGAATAGCCCTAACTTCTGGCAAACGAGCAAAATCTTCTACAAGGGGGAAGTTTGTGCCGTAAGGCTCCGCGAATTTAGCTCTCGCTTCTTTCAGAAAAGGGATACGATCCTCCAACACCGATTGATAGTCAGACTCGAGGCGTTTAGGTCGAATATGAGTAAGTATATGCTTGACGATTTCCGGGCGTATATTCTCCCACACTGTGGATTCTCCTGTCATAAGCAATGTGTATGTTGCCAGCTATGGTCGAGACGTACCTCGTTCTGTGAGAGGCTTTCCCTGGCGCACGGCGGGAAGCATTTCTATTCTGTGTTTTCGAACAATGTGATTGTTATTGGCCCAGTGAATATCCGGGCCATAACCCAGTTCTTCCAGTCTATCAAGAATGCTGGAAAGTGGAGTACAGTGAGTCCGCATGGCAGTGTCAATACATTGTACATTGACCTACACCTACTTTTTGCATCGTTGTCCTTTGATTTTCCAAATCTCAAATTGACGATCAGACTTCTTGGAGGAAAACCATACACTGCAGCGGCGAGCATGCTGTACAAATGACAAATTCAGCACGGCGATAAACATATGACCAGTAACTGTTTACCTCTTCAAGTCTTTGTATATTTTCTTTGTGACGTTGTATAAATTGCTCCTTCTTGTCGTCGCCGTCATCTCTAAGACGCTCCCACTTCTCCTCGAGTTGAGTGATATCGGACTCGAGAAATGTTCTCCGGGTGCGTCCCAATACTATTTACCTATTAAACCGACGGGCCCCAGACGAAGATTCTTATTACACTCACTTGTAACTTGAGCATTCATGAGGGGAAGAGCAACAGAAGAAGGCGCTCCCCAAATTTGGGTTTCGAATCCCGATGATGTCCTTGATTACTTGTTGACGCGATTGTGGTTCAGGAGATACACTAAACTCACCTCGTTTTCTTATTCTTACACTCGTTGCAAAGGCGAGCGCGGAATTCCCAGATGACCTCATGTATACTCTGCTTGAAACATATCTAGTCGAAGTTCATACAGTCAAATTGGGTGGCATTGTGTTATCGATGTTATCAACTTACAGTGCAATGGGGCTCGAAGCAGAGGCTAGCGTAAAAAGGCTCACTCATTCCCGGAAATGGTTCTGGAAGATCCGGTATATTCTTGCGAGCTTCTCTCCATATACTAGTGCATGCGTAGTCCGACCCACGACCAGACTTGCGGACTATGAGGAGCCTTCGGAAAGCTTTATTTGTCCGCGCGATGCGCAGGAGATCTATTGGGTTTAACAAGTAGAAAATCTAGACGGTGAAGTTGGTTGAGAATGATTTTATATCGGTCCTGTATATAGTCGCACCTGGCATATGATATCGATTGGCATATCTGGAAGACTCCTGAGTGCGCCACGGACACGCTTCCGTTTAGTTGCCATAGTTGGACTTGTAACTGTTTCATCGAGCAGTTTCTGTCGTTTACTCTGACCTGGAATCATGATGGTAAGAAATGTACTCGATACTTGTAATTTGAGCAACGAAATAGTGGGGACAAGGAGCGACCCTAGGACAACTCAGCGCTGCAACTTCATGGTTGCTGTGAAGCGCTTCTTCGAATTCGGATCGAAGTATACGTAATAGGTCCCGGTGAGTAGGATGTCTTGAGGCCATTTGTATATATAAACCCAAACAATCGAGCGAGTACGTTTAGGTATACTAACGGTGCAGAGGAAAGATGGGTTGACTTAGACTTGGACTCCAAGGACTCGGAGCCAGATGACTTTTAATTCTTATCTTATCTTATCTAAGTAGTATATGACCTTCAAGTTCGTGCTCCAACCAGGAAGTCCAGGTTCAAGTTCCAGGTTACCCGCCGCTGGTGGGGTCACTTATGATTTGTGTCTTATACAGTTGAAAAATCTGCGCCAGTGCATGTACCTCAAATCCCAACCCCTTGGATGTAACTAGTACTGTGACGTATGTAGTTTTCTCGTCTCATAAATAGCTGACCGGTAGTGGTAGGTCTAAATCATTGTTCCTCCCGAATACTTGCAGCGGCCACGTTCTATTTTAGTCCCAGCGGTAGTAATGGGGACTATATGATAAGTATCCTGCCATTAGTGTGATACCTTCAAACTGGAACAACTTTACTGCCTTCTCACTACGTATAGCACAACTTTGCACCGACTACAAATCTACACCTGTGTTAAGCACTGTTCAAACAGTAGTTGGTCGCGGAATTATATCAAAAGAACTAACTAAATCTCATGAGGCTTCATCTAATCAACCGCAATATTGACTTGCACCCGAAGTGATTTCTTGCCGCGTGTCAGTATATCACGAGTCATCGCCACAAAGTTTTGCACCGTTGCCGAGTTCATACTAAAAGGTGTTCCATTTGTTGCATGGTCGCTCCTTGACATGAGGTGCCTCTTCTACACCCCCTCTTGGGATGGACTCTCTTACTGACTATGACATCTGGATGTGGGTCGGATTCTCTTATGAGTCTGGATGATATTAACTCCTACTTCTTCAGTTTTGGATCCCGCGAGCCAGATCGCTATAGCATAGCAGCATCAGTAGGTGCGTACACAAAATGATTCTAATGTACAAACCTTCTAACCCTCTCTACAAGTCATCCTCTACTACGATTATCTCCTCACAATCAACTCGGAATACAACCTGTTCTGGCTAGACTCTCGTTTATCGTGGATATCCTTCTTCTATTTTCTCAATAGATATACTGCCCTCATCGCCCAAGTTCCCGTCATCGTTGAATTCTTTTGGGACCTTTCGCCACAGGTATGTGATAAACCTATCTCATATTTCCGAGACTATTCCTTACCATGCTGTGCACAGACGTTTGTCATTCATGATCGCATTCCATAAATTAAAGGCTCACATCGTGTCATCGTAACAGATGCGCTGGTCTACAGATCTTCCATCAGGCTTACTGCGTTTTTGCAATTATGCTAGTAATGAGTGAGTCCAGAAAGTATACCTTTTGAACGGAGTGATTGATGGTCATTGTGCAGTTCTTCTCACTTTTCGAACTTACGCACTGTATGACCGGAACAAATTAATCCTATTCTTCCTAATATTTACTCTCTGCATGGGCTTCGCTATTTCTTGCGTGAGTTCTCGGATCTCGGATCATCATGGTATACTACATCTAACCACATCTTCCAGTGGCAAATATCGTTATTTCGAGGACTTCCTGCATATCCGAATGGTAAACTCCGAATCTGCGACTTACCATTGACAAAAGAACAGTGAGTGTATTGCTATACTAATAAATAATCGACTCATAATATTATTTCATTAGAGGAAAACGTATATATTCCTACGCCCCAATTCTGGAAGCGAACTCACTTTGCACTCCCTCTCTAGATTACGCCCTTGCATGGTCGCAGGCGATCGCATTCGATTGTATAATCTTTGCACTAACCTTATACAAACGTCTGCAAATCGGTCGGACGGTGGAGAACAGCTTATTCTCATTAATGCTACGAGATGGTGAGCCAAAGACACGCCGGTACCCTGTATCCCTCCGCTCACATTCAGCATACAGGAACCATGTATTTTGGGTATGCTACAATCATCGATTGCTTGGAATTGCTTATAATGTGCCGTGAAGTTTTCTAGGTCTAGCTTATGTGTTTGAACTCCTCAATTTTCTGGTTAGTAGACCCTTCTATGTGCCCTTCGTTTTCTTACATATACCCTTCCAGGTTTGGGGCGATATAGTTCAGATGGCCTCTCTCACCAACGCGTGAGTACTCCCGTTTATCTACCTCACAGTTTATCTCATCGCGCTAACTTGATACTCTTCCAGCATCGCTAGTACGCTCATCAGCCGACTCATGCTGAATATTCGTGACCCCAAGAATAGTGGTCTACAGCACTCAACCATTGATCCGACCTCATCGATAGCTTTCAATTATCCAGAAGCTCTGTCTTCGGCGGAAAGCTACGACTAGTTGTTTGTGATGGGAGCTATACATCATATAATACATCTTGGATCTACATACTCAATCAGCGTTAGCGACGCTGTGCGAGCGCCAGTTCCCTCGGTTGAGGTAGCCAATACGACTTTACCAAATACACACATTGCCGACAACTGGTGGGATACATTCTTAGTCCTATCAATGAAGAGATGGGAGGGTAAGTTGCTGAATCCTGGACAAGCTGGCCTTTCTGGTGTCCAACGTTTATGTCCAGCCTTCGGATTTCTGCATTATGTTACAGGAATTGGACGACCCCAATTTGAACGCACTACGATCATACACTACTGGCGTTCTAGAACATAGCTTCCCCCTCAAGTAGCAGATTGTGATGCTGTTGGACCTCCTACATACGAGAAATCATGGGTCGCTATTGAACGCCGCGACACTGCTCGTCCGGTCTCCTTGGCCATTTGGATAGGACCAGTGAGTAACCCCACGGTCTCTGTTGTAATACACCGTCCGAAGCATCCGGACGCATGCACCATCCGGTATTGTAGTGCATCCGCACACGATCCACATCCGGACACAATGTGCGTCCGGGCATGACCCGCATCCGGACGTGGTGCATCCGCCCGCACTGAGGATCCGGCTGCAGCCAGCGCTGACCTCATCCGGACCTGATCATTCCGGATTAGGAAGGTGCTCAGGTTTGCTTCTGTCTTATCCTCTTATACCTTCTGCCTTTTCTTTCGGACTCTCTTAATCCTTTCCTCATATCTTCTCGTCCCATTTTCTCTGGTTTGCTTTATTCCCATTCGCTCCCATTTTCCCGTCTGTCTTCCGACGCGTTTCTTACGCTTTCCGCGTCGTCCTATTTGCTACTTGTTTCGGCCGTAAAATCCATCCGGATTTAGTATAAAAAGCTATGTATTTCGTCTAGTCTACTGATCGATTTTATCATCTTTGTTGCCTCTAACTACCCTACCTATTGCGTGCACAACAAAAGGTTATGGGCCCCGCCTCTCGTTTATAAAAGTTCCCTTACTAACTCCTCTGTAGTCGACTTAAAACTTTCTACACTCGCGCGCCGCTGCCTACAGCATCTTGATACTCTACCGTCTCTACGCTCGCTATAGCAGACATCTTTACTTCATTGTGATCACCCTCTCGATCTTTCGTCTCCCTCTTGACGATAGTATCTCTTCATCGTTTGGCCAAACGTTCTCATCATTATACTTCCTCATCGTCCTTTCGGTCTATCCCTCGACGAACTCCTTCTCTACGGTCTAGTCCTTCATCACTATTCCAACATGACCGACACATCTTCATCCCCTTCCTATCGTATCGAACACCTAAAGTCTCCGGATAACTATCCGACTTGGAGTGTCCAGATCAAGGACATCCTTACCGAAGCTGGTCTCTTTGGTCATGCGGATGGGACTACTCTTTGTCCTATTCCCCTTGATGTGACTGCGGCTGCGGCTGACCTCACCGCGAATGTCGCTGCCATTACTGCTTGGAAGTCTAGGGATGCGAAAGCTCTCACTGCCATCCGGACTCGGATTTCTCAGTCCATGATGACTTATGTCATTGGTGCCGAGTTTGCTCATCAAGCATGGTCTTCTTTGAAGACTGTCTTCGACATCCAAGGTCCAATCGCTATCATCCTGGAACGTCGCAAATTCTTCCGGTACGCGATCCCAGATGGTACTGAAGTCGAGGAACACATCCGTATCCTTCGTACTTGTAAGGAGAAGCTTACTTTGCTTCAGGATCCTATCTCCGAGAGGGACTTCAACTTAGTCCTCCTCACTGCTCTACCTGAGTCCTGGGATTCCTTCGTCTCTTCCATCGACCTCTCTACCATGTCCTCCAACAGTACCACCCTCATCGGACGCCTTCTTCAGGAAGATGCCCGACGTCGTTCACGATCCAGATCCGCTACTTCCTTTCCTGCAGTTCACGGAAGTCGTAACCATGGTCCGCAAGGTCCACCTGGTCCACCTGGTCCACCTCGTTTCCAAAACCGATCGCAAGGTTTTAATGGAAACCGTCCGCCTCAGCGACAGGGTTTCCAACCCTCCCGCGGAAACTTTCGTCCGAACCGCGGAAATGGTTGTTGTCCTCCTTCTTCACGTTTTCCATCTTCCAATGCTCGCCGGCCTCCTCCGGACCAAGGTCAACAGGTGTCTTATACCTTTATGGCAAACATCTACACTCCTGCGAGTGACCTTCCTCCTCATAGTGAAAAGAAGTGGATCGGAGACACGGGTACTCAAGCTCACATTGTGTCTGATCGCTCTCTCTTTCATGAGTACACTCCTACTCCCGGACGTGTTATCTCTGGTGTAGGATCTGCCGCTGTCCTTGGTGTTGGTACCATCCTGCTTCACTTCCGCCGTGATGGACATCGCACTGGTCTTTTCACCCTCACCGACGTCCTTCATGTTCCCTCCATCTCACACCACTTGATTTCGCTCGGATGCCTCACCAACGGTACTGGTCTCGCATACTATGGTCACGATGATATCATCGAGATTATTGACGACCACCGTGACAAGATGATTACTCAAGGAGTCAAGAACAATAACTTGTACGAATTCGATGTCATACCTGTTATTCCAGTTCAGTCTTTTCTGTCCGTGTCAGCCGGACCTGGTACGACTGGCATGTATCTCTAGGGCACCTGAATAAGGGCCAGCTCCAGGAACTCGTCCGGAAGGGAATGGTTACTGGACTCGAAGTCGACACCACTAGCCCTATTGATTTCGAATGCGAGTCGTGCATCATCGGAAAGCACCACAAAGCACCTTTCCCTTCCACTTCCATTTCCAAAACCCTTGACGTCGGCGACATTGTTGTCTGCGACATATGGGGACCCGCTACCACTCAGTCTATTCACCGACATCACTATTATATTTCCTTCACCGATCTCGGCTCTCGCTATTCTCGACTCTATTTTCTTCTCACTCGAAATCAAGCTTTCCCCTCACTCGAAAAATATCACAACTTCTTCGTCACTCGAAAAATATCACAACTTCTTCGTCACTCGAAAAATATCACAACTTCTTCGTCACTCAGAAGGGTCGCTCCTTCAAGGTTCTTCGTGTTGACAATGCAAAGGAACTCATCGAAGGTGACTTCAAACACTACCTCGATAAGCACGGCATCATCCTTGAAACAACCGCGCCCTACTCTTCTTCGCAAAATGGTGTTGCGGAACGTCTCAACCGTACTCTGGTTGAACGTGGCCGCGCAATGCTTGCGGATGCAACTGTTCCGGTTTCACTATGGGAAGAGGCTGTCGACTATGCTTGCTACCTCAAGAACTTGTCTCCGACTCGTGCTCTGGATGGTATCACCCCTTACCAAGCCTTCTGGGGTAAGGTACCGGACGTCTCACATGTCCACAAATTTGGTCAGCACTGCTGGGTCCTTGTACCCAAAAACCGGCGATCGAAAATCGAACCACAATCCGAACACTATGTTTTCACCGGCATTTCTGAACACATGTCAGGCTACCGCTACTACGTCCCCCGGATCAAGCAAGTCTTAACCTCACGGAACGTTATCTTCCCATCATCATATGCACCCCACCCTTCCACATCCCTTCCTGCTCCAAATGTTTCCGGTCTTGAGGGGGAGGATCCTGATCTTCTACCCAAGCCCGAAACATCTTCTTCTGCTTCAACTGCGGAAACTTCTGCGGATGCGGACGTCCCACACTCTGCGGACGCAACTCACGGATCGCAAGAAGTACTTTTTCCAAATCTAGACAATGCTCCGGTTATCCCTGTTCCTCCTGTTCCACCTCCGGCTCCTCGACATTCTTCCCGGCAAACCACCAAGCATGACTACAGCAAGCTGCATTCAAGCGGAAGGCAAGTCGTATCAAGTAACGCCCCAATAGCTCAACTGCCCCCTCCCAGAGACGGCCCATCAACATCGCCGGACACTTCTTTATTCATTGCTGCTAGCGACTCCTCAACACCTCTCACTGACGATCCCAGTACTCTTAAAGAAGTTCAGTCTCATCCGGATTGGCCTGAATGGAAGGCGGCGATGGACTCTGAAATCGCACAGCTCCACCAGCTTGGTACCTACTCGCTTTCGGATCCGCCCCCAGATCGCAAACCTATCGGATGTCGCTGGGTTTTCCACATCAAACGTGATCCGGATGGCACTATCCTCAAGTACAAGGCTCGTCTTGTCGCACAAGGTTTCTCTCAGATACCTGGTCAAGATTTCCTTGAAACTTATGCTCCTGTCATGCGACTCGAATCCTACCGTACCCTACTTGCAATCGCTGCTCCAAATGATTGGGAAATTCATCAGATTGACGTTGTAGGTGCATACCTCAATGGCGATCTTGATGAAACTATCTACATGCGGCAACCTCCCGGTTACGAAGACGGATCCGGTCGCGCATGTCTTCTCCACAAAGCCCTCTACGGACTTAAGCAAGCGGGCTGTGTCTGGAATGTCAAGTTCAACGACATTTTCGTCACCACTCTCCAATACACCCGGCTTCAGTCAGATTTTTGTGTCTACATACGCCGAAATTCTGACGGTCTCATCATTGTCATTATCCATGTCGACGACTCTACCATCCTCGCATCACCTCCATCTATCCTACCTGCAGCGAAAGATGAAATCGCGAAACACCTTACCATTTCTGATCTCGGTCCGGCAAAGACTTTCCTTGGTCTTCAAATCGAACGCGACCGCATCCGGAAGACTATCACTATCCACCAGACTTCATACATTACGAAGGTCTTGGAACGTTTTGGCATGCTCACTTCCTCACCGGTTTCCACCCCTGTCGATTCACATGTCAAGCTATCATCCGACGCTTCCCCACCAGTAGCCGCCTCAAATTTTCCCTACGCTGCTGTCATTGGTTCCCTCATGTATGCTGCCATTGCCACCCGTCCGGACATCTCCCACGCTGTTCAGAATTTATCTCAGTACACTTCCTGCTTCACGCACGAGCACATTACTGCTGCGAAGCGTGTACTCCGATACCTCAATGGCACCCGCTCACTTGGCATCACTTATGGTCTCAGCAATGACACCACCCTATACGGTTACACCGATGCGGACTGGGGACAAGACGTCAACGATCGCAAATCCATCTCCGGATACGTTTTCCTTATCTCAGGGGGAGCCGTCTCTTGGTCCTCCAAGAAACAATCATCCGTTGCGCTTTCTACTATGGAAGCTGAATATGTCACGCTCGCTCATGCTACCAAGGACGCTATTTGGTTCCGAGCTCTTCTGTCCGACTTAGGTTTTCTGTCACCGGATCCTACTCTCATCCTCTGCGACAACCAGGCTGCAATTGCTTATGTACATGATAACCAATTCCATGCTCGCGCAAAACACATCTCGATGCGATATCACTTCGTCCGGGATCATGTTGCTCAAGGGGATATCAAGGTCACTTACGTCTCGATGAAAAACAACTGCGCCGACATGTTCACCAAAGGACTTCCTCGTCCAACCCATCTCTTCCTCACCTCTTCGATTGGCATGTCTGCTAGTTGAGGGGGAGTGTTGTAATACACCGTCCGAAGCATCCGGACGCATGCACCATCCGGTATTGTAGTGCATCCGCACACGATCCACATCCGGACACAATGTGCGTCCGGGCATGACCCACATCCGGACGTGGTGCATCCGCCCGCACTGAGGATCCGGCTGCAGCCAGCGCTGACCTCATCCGGACCTGATCATTCCGGATTAGGAAGGTGCTCAGGTTTGCTTCTGTCTTATCCTCTTATACCTTCTGCCTTTTCTTTCGGACTCTCTTAATCCTTTCCTCATATCTTCTCGTCCCATTTTCTCTGGTTTGCTTTATTCCCATTCGCTCCCATTTTCCCGTCTGTCTTCCGACACATTTCTTACGCTTTCCGCGTTGTCCTATTTGCTACTTGTTTCGGCCGTAAAATCCATCCGGATTTAGTATAAAAAGCTATGTATTTCGTCTAGTCTACTGATCGATTTTATCGTCTTTGTTGCCTCTAACTACCCTACCTATTGCGTGCACAACAAAAGTCTCCTTGAACATATCTTGGACCACGGAAGACCTTCCACATTCTTCCAAGACTCTTTCCATATACACGCAGAATTGATAGCTAAACACGCTTCACAAAGCCTTGGTCGTTCTGGCAATGTGTAGGAGGTCCGATGGATATAATTGGGAGAGAACCTATCGCGCAAATTATGTTTCAACAACATTGTATCTTTCCTATCAAAAGAACAGTGTAAAACACACCTCGAGAAGGATATCGATCAGCATATCTGGAAGATTTTGAAGTGCTGCGGCGTACATTGCGTTGCGGTTTGGCCATCGAAGTGCCAGAGGAAGCTTCAAGCTGATCCTCAACAGTATTCAATGACGTTTCATTAAACGCTTTTTGTCGTTTGCTTTGACATAGCATTGGGCTATGGAAGGACAATGTAAGGGAATTGGAACAAAACGTTGTAGAGGGAACAGGAGCAGTGGGGACTCTACTAGTGGTCACACCTTTCAGTCAAGTATCCTCAGTAGTATTGAGTACAGCGGGAGCGCCCGTTCCTCAATAGTACTGAGGCGAGGGGAGTCAGTTGACTGACCCCTGATCCTCGGTGGTACTGAGGTGGGTGGGATCCGTTGGTGGGTCCGCTGGGTCCAAGGGGTACGTGGGTGTAGGAGGGTAGGGAGATTTGAATACAGGGTAGGGAGATATGAATCCTCAGTGGTACTGGGAGTAGGGGGCCCTCTGTGGGGCCACACTGCACCTGGGACCAGCGGGATATTTGTGAGTCCTCAGTGGTACTGGGCATAGGGGGGGCACTGGTTAAGGTTGGGGTGCTCGGTGGTAGTGAGGCCAGAGGGGTCGCTGAGCAGGGGCAAGAGGGATTGGGGTATGGAAATGTATATCAAATTGTAGTATAGTAAGACCAGATATAATGAGGCAAGATGGATGTAGTATTAGGTTAGACTGAAAAAAGTTTAAAAAAGTTGGAGGCACCGTTATAAAGGGGTAAGAGGACGAGAGAGACCGCAAAAGGTGGAATTTCAATAGGGGGTCTTGAGGACCAGATAGCCTATCTTCTGCCTGGGTATACATATCAACTTGAAATGAGGTGTAGGGGACGAAGGAATGCCGTATAATGGTGGGTATATAACTTTTAATACCATCGAAGTACATACAGAAAATCCATAAAATATTATCTCTCTCAGCGATATCTGGCAGCGATATCTGGCAGCGATTTCCGGTGGCGATTTCTGGTAGCGATTTCTGGTAGCGATTTCTGGTAGCGATTTGCAGTGACGATAGTCAACAGCGATATCCCTTGGCGATTTCTACCAGCGATCCCTGGCAGCGATCTCCAGTAGTAATTTCTGTCAGCGACATCTTGCAGCGATTTGCAGTGGCGATATCCCTTGGCGATTTCTACCAGCGATCTCTGGCAGCGATGTCTAGTAGCGATATCTGGTAGCAATTTCCCTCAGCGATGTCTTGCAGCGATGTCTTGCAGCGATTTCTTGTAGTAGTAATAGTCAGCAGCGATATCCCTTAGCGGTGATATCTGGCAGCGCTCTTGAGTAGCTACTTCTGGCAGCGATATCTGGTAGCGATACTTGGTGGCGATGTCTGGTAGCGATTTATACCAGTGACTTCTGGCAGCGATATCTTGTAGCGATTCCCAGCAGCGATTGCCAATAACAATGTCTCAGCAATTTCACCAAGGTCGCCTGACATCTGGCAATATATGCAGTTTTCAACCCAAAATTGTATCGCCATTACATACTGATAGTGATTTGAGAGATACAAGATGCAAGATGCTTTTGTGTAATAGTGTCTACTATGCAAAGAAGAATATCTACCACTAGAAGTCGGACAGGATGTCATCGATTTGCTCATGCAGCCTCAATGAAGTCGCATATACAAGCCACATTTGTTGTCTATAGTGTCTCATACGTCGAAATGTTGTCTCTGGGTCCTCATTCCTCACAAATGTGTCTTCCTCCTGCTCCTCTTGCTCCTCTTGCTCCTCTTGCTCCTCTATGGCCATGAGAGCATCTACACAGCTCGGCGTCAGTGCAATTCACAAGAATTACTATGTAAATATATCACCATTATCTATGTGGTTCTATACATGAGAGGATTAGCATGATGGCTTCGGCGTATCAAAAATTGGAATACATACCTGGTCGTTGAGACTAACCGCTGACTGATTATCGTCAGACCCAGTGAGGTCAATGACGAGATGGGTGTCATGAGGCTGAGGACGTGGCTCTTCCATCTCGACATCTGGAGGTAACGACAGTGTTGCCTTGGAGGTGATTTCCATATTGAGCTATGCATTAGTCAGAAGATATAATCCCATAGGGATGACAGGGAATTACTATACCTGCCCGGGAGTGGCATCTTCGCTCTGAGATGGAGCTCTTCCTTTTCTCCGGTCTTCTTCGGGGCCTCTGCCTGTGTCAACCTCCATGCGGTCGTCGCTTCCATCTTGAGGATGGTCTGAGGGACCGGAACCCACCAGAGCAGGTGTGGTTTTCCTCAGAACGAAACCAAACAACTCGTCCTCCTCGTCCGAGTCATTGCTATTGGGGGTGATATTGGGTTTAAGGCTATCGGCCGCGGGGGATGTACTCTTCCTCACAGCCAAGCCAAGCAATTCATCTCCATCTTCACCCTCTTCCTCATTGAGAGAAGGACACGGGCCGGTACGGTCAGCCGGAGGTGGAATATCATTTTCCACCAGCAACCCTAATAACTCATCATCGGAAGAGGATGGGCTATGGGCTGAATCTGCAGAGGGGAAAGTGTGAGAATTTGAGATTACGGGTAGCTGGTCTGTAGAAGGGGCTGGTAAAGGCGATGGTCGATTCGGTGATGAGGTTCCAACATGCAGACCAAGGCATTCATCAGTTTGTGTAAGCGGTGAATCCATGGAGGAAGACGGAACAGTGGAAAAGATATCACTGCTGTTTGGATATACTAGATAAACGGTGCCACAACCAGCCAGGGCTTGAAAGGCGCGTATCTCAGCGAGCACCGCAGGATTACTTGCGTCCAAAGGGTGGACTTGAGAGCTGGTATCCATAACATCACATGCAGAAATTGACGTAGCAAATAAGACCAAGCATATTGAGGCAGTGCAGATCTGATCGGGATATCAAATGGAAGGTTCCTTGATCGGGCGCTCAAAGAACTTTGACGTGAGCGCGTTTGAAACTTCTAACTCACTCACTCACTCAGCTGCCTCAGAACTACCACAAATCATTCCCTTGTGACAGACTTCAATATGTCCTACCCTTTGAACCTTGCCCAAGGATCGACTCTCACAGGAACAGAACCTGAGAGCTCCGGCGATATCATCTTTGCTGGAATCACATTCGGACTGCGAGAGGCAGTCTATTCTTTTCCTAATGGCTGTTCGGAAGAGCAGTACACGGAGTGGGTGAACAACATGTGGAACATGTTGGTAAGTCAAGTCACCTTATAATGCCATTCGGGAATATAACAAAAACAACATAGGAGGCTGGAGCGGCGCGTTACAAAACACTCCTGGCTGCTGATGAAAGTGTGACGGCGGCTTGGGTACCAGCCCTCATGTCCAACTTTGGCAGGATCTACAAGAAATGGGCAGCGGTCGAACAGCGCCAGAGGAACCCTTTCGACCTGCTTGATGTTTTTGTCCTCAAAAAACCAATGAAGAAGAAGGAGGTTCTTTTGGAGAACATAGCACCGAAGTTCGGCCATCCCATGTTCAGGATGGACACTCAGTGGATGGAAGAGTTGGGTAAGTCAATCTGATTCACTGTGCATACAATTATTCTCATCAGATTGCAGTAACAAAGTGGAATAATGATCGCATCGACAAGAAGGACAAGGCCACTGTTTTGCGATTGGACAAAACCAGCTACATCGGTCGCCTCATGATGGATGAAAATGGGCAACAGGCCATGGAAACAACAAAAGGTGCGTGAACTACAACATTGGTATCACTGAAAGCTAACATCTCCGGTAGCTGGGAAGAAGCGAGCGCGAGATGTATTGGAGAATGAACCTATCCCTTGCCCGCCTAAGCTACCCCTTCGCCAAACATCACAACACACTCCCCCTCCTCAGCAAGACTCGTCGATGTCTACTCTCGACACCACGGAGAAAAGTCTTCCAGGACAACTTCCCCATCCCTCAACATCTACCCTCCCAGTCCCATCAACATCTACCCTCCCGGCGAAGCCAACGTCTCCCCTCGCCGCGAGTCAGGAAAGCATGCTAAGCACCAATCCAGCTGCTCCTGTTCCCTGACGCAATGTCAGAGGCCCTATCCCCGGTCCTCGTAAGCCTGGACAGCCCAGGATATTCTTGCCTGCAATGGAAGCTCCTTGGCCACCACGACACATCCATAGGACCCCCTCACCCCCACCGCCACCAGCACGTCGGAGCAGCCGTGCACACCACACGCCCAAGCGGCCAGTCCCACATCAACTCATGTCCGATGCTGGACCAAGTGCAAAACGTCAAAAGCGATCCAAGTCGGTCGCCGAAGGTTCCGATGGGCATGAATCGGACCAAACAACAAGCTCAAGGATGTCAAAGGCATCCACCCAATCGAAACCGGCGCGAGGACGTGGCTCGCAGCGAGGCCTGCAGCGGGGTCGCTCACAGTCTATTAAGGCTAAAAAGAGCGCTGCCCCTGCCCCATCATCTTCAAGGAAGGGGAAGGGGAAGGAGGATCCCATTGTGATTGACCATGAGGAGGAGAAAGCGGGGGATCGAACGGCAGCTGTGCAAGGTAGCGGAGCGACTACAGATGAACCTGACTCTCGGTCGCGAAAGCCATCCTCGCTGGTCGCATGCTCCAAGAGCACCGTCTTCTGGAATGGGAAATACCTGACGCCACTGCAGTTCTGGGAGCGAGTGCCAAAGGATAGCCGGTTGGACCTGCTTCAACAAGCGGTATGTAAAAAGACTCATTTTGGTTACAGCGACTGACTATCTTTTCAAAAGGTTGCTGCGTGTGCCTCTTGCGTGCATGGCGGCTTCCCCTGCTACGTATGGAATGCCGGATCCACAAGCTGCATCAAGTGCAAAACCAGCAAGACCGCCCGCTGCGACTTCCGTCCCACAAAAGACGGAAAAGGATTGAAGGGAGTCTATGCCAGGCTTCTTTGTCGCTACCTTCATGCATGGCGAATCTACCAATTCATGAAGCGGAAGCCACCCATGCTCGCCTATCGCGCGTATGATGACTACAACTTCATGCCTGGTGTACCAGTCAAGTCTGCTCCCAAGGCGCCAAAAGGGACACCCCAACAAATCGAGAACATGAAGATTAGGCTGGATGGGAAGAGCGCCGAACTCACCAAGAAATGGGTAGGCTATTCCCTTGCAGAACTACAGGGCGAATATGCTGCATTTGAGCTCGATCCCCCTGCCGCTGACTACCAACTGAACAAGATCCTGGAGCGTGGACCGAACCTGTGGCAACTGCTACCAGACGACTTTCCACAGGTCCTTGACAAATACTATGCCATGCTGGAGTCGCGCGATGACACATTTGTTGTCCCTCAGGTCATAGACATCGAGTCTGAGGAGGAGGAGGATAAGGAGGATGAAGAAGATGATGACGAAGATGTCCAGGTCCTCCCACCGTCCTCTGCAAAGGCATCAAGAAAGGGGAAGGAGGTTAAGAGAGCGACAATACAGTATGTCGGAAAACCACCACCCCATATTCGTCCTGTCTCCAATGCTCGTAGGGTCAGCGATGTCCTCGCGCCGCCGTCTGTCGCTGACAGCGATCATCATGTGTCTGATCTCGACGAACCTGGATATCACGAGATTGACAATGAGCCAACGGGTAAGCACTATCCACTGCATTTTAATTTAACTCACTTCATGTCCATTGTAGCTATGCAAGTTGATGACAAGACGCCGCCGCCGTCAGCCACTCCACAAGATGGAGCCATGCCGAGAGCGAATGAAGTCCTGGCGTCCTCAGCAACATCATCCCAGGCCGAAAGCGTTATTGCTGTCATACAGGAGTTCGCTAGACTTCCGTCGGGAAAAAAGCTCAATGATGAGGACTACAATGTCCTTGGCGAGCTGGTGAGGCAAACTTTCTCTATTCATTATCCTCCCCACTGATGCTCGCTGCCAGCTGAGGAAACGCTCAAGTATTTCTCCCAACGATCCATCGACATCCCAGACACAGCGGGACTTGCATGAACTGCAGGAAACAATGCCCACCCTGCTCTCAACTATCAAAGGGCTCACGGAGACCGTTGATGCGCTACAAGTCCAGGTGCATCAGGAACGGGATGAACGGGCTCAGACAACACAGCAGATTGTCGACCTACGCAGGGAGTTGTCAGAAATGAAAGATCAGGTTGCTCAACAGCAGGCTACCACCTCATCTCCTGTTGACGCTATCAGGGAGCTCACTACGGCAATCCGAGAAAGCCAGGAAGCACTCATCACCAAAGCTGTCTCCACCTCAGTCAAGGAGAGCTTTGATGTGGCTCTATCCCATACATCACTCCCTCTGCTGGTATCGAGTACCCTCCCTGTCTCTTCCACTGAACATACATCTGGTCGCGGCGACACTTCGGCAAGCTCTCTCCCAATGCTTCAAGCTGAGCAGCTAGCAATCCCAGACGCTGATGCCTCCAGCATGCCTCATGAAGACGAGGGATTATCTGGCTCCGTAATGGGTAAGTTCTGATTATCTGCCTATACCAATGAGCTGTATATTCATTTCTCGCTGCAGAAATAGACACCAAGGGTGGCACTGGCAGCGATGACGCAGCTCAGTCTGGATCCTCTGCTGTTCCCCTCCCATCGACTACTCAGCTTCCACAGGAAGATAGTGATGCGATGGGTGGGATAAACATGGATTAGAGCATTAAAATCTTGTGGTTTCTTGGACGTTCAATAGCTAGCACTCTCAGAAGACACTGACTTTGCACTCATTTGTGTACCTACAATCATATGTAGGAATCGTATCTATTGTACTGGATTGACACTCAGCGACCCCTTCTACCCACTGCCAGGTGAGTCTCTACAAAGTCATTATCCCTTTTTTTGGGAACAGGTGCACGAGCGCTACGACGGATTGTAGGCTCTGGTTGGGAAAGGTCAAGACGTTGGCGAATAAACATCTATGGTGACTCTTGATCAGCACAATGAAACCCATTTAATACAAGTTCACTTACCAAATCCTCATCTCCATCACTATCCTCCCTTGCACGCTTTGAAAGAACCTTTTTTCTTGGCTGAGGACGCGGAACTGAAGGCTTGCTCGCGGCGGGAATGTCTCGCGGCGGTACATCTTTCTCGCGGCGGGCGGTCTTCTTGGGGGGTTGTTTAGTAGACTTCTTGCTTCTACCACCTCCTCGATTCTCGGCAGTCCTCACTGATGGACTAGCATGTTCAGTAGTGTCAGGAACCATTTGTGCAGACTCCTTCGTTGCTCCTGTCTTTTGGCCAATGCGAGTGTCTCGCGGCGAGAGAGCAGTAGGGGCCACAGTATCCTCAGGAGCGTCATCTTCTAGGGTAGGAATGATGTCACATACTGCTTTAACAACACCCGATATTCTAGCGAGGAGATCTGTGTTCAGATGACTCTGTGGGGTCATGTAGCCAGGGAGTGGTGCATCGTCGTCCTCAACGTCATGACTAAACGCTATTGCATCCATGTCCCGCCATGCCAGCCCCACAGTGAGTACAAATTCCTCCACTGCCTTTGGAGACCTCAGTAATGTAGCTGCATTGTCTCCAAAGTCAGTCACATAAGTAACAAATGATGCTACTTCTCCTGCGCCAAGGTGATATTCACGTGGAAGATGGATATTCCTGCTATCCCATGATGCCCAAGTGTGACCTGTTACAATTCTTGTGGCCTCAAACTAAACATATTAGCACCATTATCAGTAGAAAACAATGCAAATTCACCTGAGTGTGACACAGGAACTCGACAATAGCTTGATACCAGGAGTTCGCTACCAGCCCTTTCAAGAACATTTGTCGCCTCTCCCAATCGTTCCCTGCCCATGCTGGTGATTTAGCATCAATAGGTGACCCTAGTTCCGCAGGCCTTGATGAGCCGGCAAGTCGAGCTAGAGCTGCCTCCAATCGTCTCTCGTCATTGGTCATATCCGGCTATTGTATATAAGTAACAGCCATAAAGTTGCCACCTACCAATAATTTAAGGACGTACCACGATCTCGCGTTCCTTTCCCTTCCCATTGTTTGCCACCCCATCAGCTTGCAGATATTGGATGACATCTTGCTCATCATCTTCGTCAACACCATCTTCGCCTGTGGGCGGATGTTCCTCGCCCGGGTCCTGCTCATTCTGCATTTCACCAGGCTCACGTCCAACGGGCTGATTATCTTCATTACGTCTTCTTCCAGTAGGTTCTTCGCTAGTTCCTGACGTTGTTGGGAGGGATGGAAGGGGTGGCTGATAGAATGTACCATGCTCCAACGCATATTCTTTCATAAACTTCTCCTCGTATACTGCCTTCACAATGGTCGGCTTGACCTTAGCGGCTTTGAGTCGAAAGATGCAGTCTACCTCTCGGCGTAAGAACTTCTCCTGGTTGTCCTGGATCAAGTTAAAGAACTTATGAAAATGCTCAATTCGCATATCATGAGGTTTGTTGAACATGAATGGTTCGCCTTGTACCTCGTCCGGATAGTATTGGGGCTCGATGTAATTCTCCAAGACACCTTCAATAATTTCCTTGTATGGGACGTGTGATGATGTGAGTCCTGTAGCAAATACTTTTACAAGTTCAAAACCAAAGATTAACATTTGTAGTAGACGGTTACACATACCAGAATGAATTCGCATAAATTCAGTTGCTATCTTTCGTTTCACCTTCAAAGGGGTCAACGAGTTTGTTTCGGGGAGCATGGGTTCACCAGAGCGATGGAATATGACTAGGTCCTTTCGAATGATACCGTCACTATCCTTTATCTTTCCCCCAGACCAATCTGAAAAATCGTTAATGTGCCAGTTCGTCTTGGTCCCGACGACCTCTGTAAATGAAAGGCGATGGGGGTTCTCTACATCCTTGTCAAAACTACAATTTTTCAAATAAGACACCGAATATGATATGTATGATAAGATCTTACACGACGATTGAATTACTCCCGTCTGGAGTTAAGAGGGTTGGACGAGATGACACTAACACCAACTCAGCGCCAAATGCTTTCCAGGAGTAGCTGACCATGGCACGGCAGAAGTCTGCATAGCAATAATCCCCATAACTGAATGACAGCGGTAAACATCAACACAGAAATATAAGTATTGTATATTACCTGGCCTTTACATCACGACTAGCTATACCCTCATTGAACTCTGCAATTCGTTTGTCATATTCCTCATGAACTGTCGTTCCAGCCGCCTTGTACATGGTAGAACACATCTTAGAATACTCTCCGATCCATTTTGAATCTTTGGAAGAGGGAACCATCTTCTTGACTTCTTTGTCAATGGCAGACTTGTTGTCCCCCACCCAGAGACGTTGTGCAGTCATCGGCTTTACAAAACCAAACTTACTTGCAGCGATAACCTTGGGTTTCCGGTCATTTCGCTCATAGAACCAAGATCGTATTTCCTGTGGCGAAGTCAATATCTATTTTAATGTTACCGATGCAATGCATACCTCTTTAATGGTTCTTTTCTCTTGCTTAAGACCAAATTGCTTAATGAGTTCGTCGGTGGCCTTGGTGACAATACCCTTTTTGCCTTTCTGTGGCGCTGCCAGATGCTCATCAGCAAGTTCCTCTAGGTGTGCCTTGTGGGCACCTGTAAGGACGAATTCAGGTTGATCTACGTCAGACATGATCGTGGAGGGGAGATAGCTGTTCAATGAGAGTTGAATATCCTCAATGTTCAATGTTCAACTTATGACATCATTCCTACATGCAAATGTGATCTAGATTGTGATCCCCGATCGGGAAGATCCCATATTGCAGATTGCCTTGAGCAAAAAATAACCCAGGACACCTTCTGATGTTCTGATGGACGTGTCTGAGATAGCCATGAGGTGCTCGGTTCCACATGGCGCCGTAGTCATATAAAGAGATCCAGTAGCAGATCTCGGACTAACTTTTGGTTTCACTCTATCATGCAGGATGCAAATCGGGCTGATCGCATCTCGGAGTATATGTTGAGCCTTTTCCGGTCTAAACTTTGTGCCATGACAAACGGACCACCCCAACCCACAATATCACTCTCTCGCCCGTCCTGTGTTTCCAAGACACTGACCCGGGAGATACGATCCGTTGTGGATGGTTTGGTGCACGCAGTACTGAATCCGGGTATGTACTCTGTTCCCCTCACGTACATCTCTGCTGTGCTAATAGTTTTTCTGTGCAGTGCACATGTCATGGGATGCTGAAGAGTACATGGCTGCACAAGGAAAGATTTCTTCCCATAAGAGAGGGGCAGGACTCGATGAACAGCTGTTCGCCTCCTTTCCCCCTTGGGCATCGGAGATTGTGAAGGTGCAATCTTGCAGGACCGCCGTGGATTGCAATGGCCGTATCTTGGCATGGATGCTACCAAGAATTCTACCACGAAGGCTCCAGGTAGGTTAAACAGATTTCCAGTTCGACCATTCCTGAACAGTGTGCAGGACCAATTAACCCACGCCACCATCATAATTAAAGAAGCCCTCCATCAGAACCGCGTAAATCAAGCAAGGAAGTCTGAATCATGGCGGGCAAGCAAATACCTGTTCAAACCTGTCAATGGTATCGCAGGTCTCATCAATATGTCTCCTGCCTGGTTCATGCAAGGCTGGGCTGTATGTCGACTATAACGTTTTCGAGTTCGGTGGCTAATTGGAATGCTCACAGGGTAACCCGGATGGTCTCAGAACGTCACATATTCTTCAAACTGCACTTGGGCAAGATTGGATGGAGATGACTTGGCAGGCAGGCGCTTTGATGTCCGGGATGCTTCATATCATGCATCCCGAACAGTACAGCATGGCACATGCATTACAAACACGCTTGCGAGAAATTTCTAGGTTGCGCGTACCAGTGTCTCAGTGGAATTCTGTTTTCACTGCAATGAGCCTCATTGCAAACAGGACGTGTCCCTTTCACCTAGATGAAGAGGGGCATGCCCACTGGTATGACCTATTGTGCTCAGTCGGTGACTACAAAGAGGCAACAATGGAATTGAAAACATTGGGATTCCAAATCCCTAACCCCCCAGGTACGATTGTGGCGTTCAGCGGCACTCTGATTCCACATAGTGTGGATTCGGCAGATGGAAGTCGATTTTCTCATATCTTCTACATGCGGAAAAACCTTCCTCCATTCTTCAACCTCCGATTGGCCGGATGGATGACACAGGATTACTATACAGGGTTAATGGGTAGCCAACAGGCTAAGGACTTGAAGAGACTTCACCGTCCAAGAGACGCATTTGTAAAATACTGAAGTCCCTATGGATCGAACGAAATCTTAAGGCGGTTCCTATGATCATTACTATTACCTCCCATGCCTCAGCAACAGAATGCAGATGATGCAACCCGTACACCACAGTGGGGAAGACCCAAGCGAAAACTACAGCAGACATCTGCCACCTCCTCTAGTGCTGCCGGTGGGTATTACCTTGAAAATATAAGCCACACAGCGAAGAAGAAAAAGTCCACGGTTCAATGGCATGCAAGGCAGTCACAGATCATTCCTCCCGCCGCGAGCTCTTCAGCGCAGCCAACGGCGATACCACTGTCAGAACGCGATGATGATGTGGTTTACCATGATCTGGGAGACCTTTACCGGAATATCCAGAATGACCACCATATGGGTCATGAACCCCGTCAACGAAAGGCTAGTTGTTGTAAATATCTAAGTAGTATATGTATATTCATCTTTACCTACAGTCGCCGAATGTATATCTTGAGGAATGGCTTCCACACCGAGCTGAGTTCCTGCGCGAAATAACAGAACGTATAGCCCCGCAATCTAGGACTTGTGTTCTTTGTCCGAAAGCTATGGGCTGGCGCTGCCATGACTGCTTTGGAGAGCCGGTCTTCTGCAAGGACTGCCTCCGACATGAACATGCTCGTTCTCCTTTCCATAGGATTTCCCAATGGAATGGTGTCACGTTCTTCCGGTCTTCACTGTCAGCGGTGAATGTGACTCTAAATTGTGGACACAATTTCTACTCTTGTCCAGCCTACAATGACCTGCATCAGGCCATTCCGAGTACACCCATGCCTTTACAACCGGATGAGGACACTGCTCTGCCATTCCCACAGCCCGAGTTGGTCGAAGATAGTGATGATGAAGGTGAAGAAGATCTTCTAGGCATTCATTCACTACCATTAGATCCTCTTAGCCCCGCGGCGAACTTGACACCATGGGAGAGGGCTGGTATTGGACTGAAAACAGTTCGAACACCGAAGGATCTGGACTCTATGGGAAATCCTTGGTTAACTGTAGTCGATATTACAGGTATTCACCACCTGCGAGTTCGCTACTGTCGCTGTGCGCTTGGCCATGATGTGCCTCATCGTATCCAGCTGTTGCGAATGGGGCTATACCCAGCATCAATTGCCCAACCCAGAACCGCATTCACCTTCCGCGTTATGGAGGATTTCGATTTGGATAATCTGGAAAGTAAGGCGTCCCCACAGCGATATCTATCAAAACTTCAGCGACATACCACAAATGCCTTTCCACACAAGCTCTCTGATCGCTATCGTGAATTACTCCTTGTCGCTCGCCAATGGCGAAATCTCCAGCTACAGCAGCATGCTAGGATTGCCTATAAACTGACCAAGGACATCAATCCGGGAGATTTGGCATTGTTTTGCCCAGCCTGTCCTCAACCCAAGGTTAACCTGCCTGATAATTGGGAAACAGAACCTGACCAGTTAGCATCTATTCATTTCGTGTACCCCTATCTATTACTAATAGACGTTCTAGGTGGAAGTTTACCCCTTCCCTGGTAGTGGATGGTAATTTCAAACAAGAACATCTGAAAATGAAGTATCCTGCCGATGATGTTGCGCTCAGCGATGGCCATGGATATATGGTTGGGAAAGCAAAGTTTGAGAGATATATTGACTCGGCGCCAACATTACAGCTCACTGTGAGTAATTTCCATCTTCTCGCCGCGAGAAATACTCATATATTTTTTAGAAATCGACCTGTCATGAACACGATGCTGTAAATAATCAAAATACCAACCGTGCCTATCTTGACGCAACTGGAATAGGAGCTGTTGCGTGTGGACGGCATGGCTGCTTCTACCCTCACGCAGTGGTAAACTTTAGAAAAGGCGAAGGGTATGTTATTTGTAGTTGTATCTCGTTGATCACATCCTCTAACTTTATTACCAACAGCCAACGATATATGGATTATGCGATTGTCTGCGCACTGAATTACATTGGTTCCCTCATCGCTCTGGTACTCTACGATATTGTTTGTCAATGGTTCATTAACTTCTTCCGCCGAGTCGGGGAGTGTTGCGACTTCCTCTCCCTCCCTGACAATCTTAACATTATCCCTGGAATTGGACTCTTTCATGTACACGGCCATAAACATGAATGCTATCCTCGCTATGCCCCTAGCTTCATTCCAGGTGCAGGGATGGTGGATGGCGAAATCATCGAAACACTCTGGAACCTCCTCAATTTTGTTGCATCAAGTGCTCGCGCTATGACATGGTTCGGCCGCCAGGAATATATTGATGTGCACATGGGAAATTCGAATTGGATGAAGTTTATCCATATTGGTAGGACTATTGTTCCGCATGATAGACGATACTGACCATTTTATAGTGGAGAGCATTCTCAGGAAGTGGCATATTTATGTTGTACAGGTCGAGGAAAGCAAAATACGCTTCCTACAAATATCTCAGTCCTTGACACAAGCACAGATTGCATTATGGACCGCAGAAGAAAAGCGGATGCAACGGCTTCGCGGCGAGAAGGTAGATGTTATGGATGGGTATGATGTGCATGACGCAAGAGGTAGATATGCTTTGTAACACCGATGACTTGACAATACTAAGACATATCTTTAGCTCCAACAAAGGCAGAAATCCAGCTGAAGCTGGCTGACCGTGAGCTATCTGGATTTTTGCCATCTGGATGTATTGGCTGGTTGTCGATGGGTATCCATTTAGAGGAAGTTCAGTAGGTCATACTCTCTTTTTTATTCATACGTTATCTCACTATATTCAGGCTTGAGCTATCACAGTTTGTTAGAAAGCTCGGAACACATCCAACCATCACTCAAAAATTAGCCCTGCAGCAGCGGCGAGCGAAGTTGCGATCTCAAATTGACGATTTTGTCAGAAGTGCTCCCAATTATCTTCGTGTAACCCAACAGGTCCCTAGATCAAACATTGAAGATTGGCAGGATCTTGATGACGAAGACCTATATGAGCTACATCCCATCGAGTCCACTGCAATGAACATCCCCCAATTTGAGGAGTCCGTGTTGGCAGAGACTCTTGTGATCCCTCTTCCATCGTCTTTTGGTTCTGAGGTTTGTCACAACGAGTTATCAGATATTGCTGTGTTGGAGCGAAAGCTTCGTAAAGGCCAAGCCAATGATGCTTTGTACAACCTCCGTGTTGCCATTGCCCACAAGTCATTCCTCCACCGTACCCGCTTGCTCAATAATGCGCCCACTACCAGTTACTCCAAACGTCTGCGAAGTTATGGTGACGTTGCAGCTGTCCAGCACTCCGTTGAGCATTCAGCGAAGGCCTATCGGCTTGCGCGCAAGGCTATGATTGTTCTCGGTGCATCAGAACAGCATCTTCAGAAGTACCAGACTCTCTCCAAAGAGGATTTGAAGGGCAAGTACTGCTATCGCCGACTCCAATGCTCCTGGACAACGTTCGGAGACTCTGTCTTGGATATGGTATATATCATTGACTTCACGCTCTACTCAACCCGCTTTTATGGAAGAGTGTGAGTAGTCTATCCGGTCTGGGTAGACATCTCATTCTTACTATTCTTTATTTTTAGTATTTCGTGTCAACTGGCTGCGGGCGAAAGCTCGCCGCGATCGCTGGGCAGAGGAGAAAATATTACTCAAATCAGAGCTGTCATGGACAAAGGCATACTTCCAGCGCCGCTCTGATGATTGGAAGTCGCGTATTACAGCTCGATCACCAGGATTAGCCTGCTATGCGCATCTCCAGAAACGTCATTGGGATTTATTTGTACTACAGGCCTCTACTGCACAACAAGTTGTATGTTAGCAAGGCACAATGTGTATCCCTATTTGGTCTTGTTTGTGTATAATATAATAGTGTTTCGGCGCCTGTTATGCTATCTACTGTCTCTTTGATATTCAGCTCAATGGACGACTCAGTTATAACATTTGAAGGTCATCATGATCAGCATCTACAAGCATGGCTCTCTACCGTTACTTCAGGGTGATTTCTGCAGCCAAAATGTTCAGGAAAAACTGATGGCAGTGAGCAAACGATTCTTCGCTGGCGTGTCGGCATGCATAACGAGCTGGTAAGTCTTGAACCCCATGGTCAGTCACAAGCTGTCCTTTGCTGATATTTTGAAGCGCGTCTTATGAATTGAGAGTTCTTGCGGTCACCTCATCATGGGTGGTTGCACTGGTGGAACCCGTTTCTGCAGGAGTACCTCCCAGGTCTCATAAAATGGGTGTCAAACGTTGACCATCATGGTTATTTCCTTGTGGATCT
>JASBNA010000134.1:0-44703 GCA_038087015.1 Cerrena zonata | reverse complement strand
GTGAAGCTGCCAGTTGAACTTGAATGCAATACGAGGGTTATCGTGGAACCAATACCCAGCTCAACAAAGATGCTCCCATCTAAGAATAAGAAGAGTAATAAAAGAACCAATGACTTATTGAGTGATTTCAAATCAGACGAAAGGAAGAAACAGCGAATGGCAAGATTTTCAGACTCTCTCACTCCAGAACCAGTGGGGAAGAAGACTTTAAGCATCGATAGAAAAGGAGAACCAATCAAGGGAACTTGTCAAGATTTAGAAAAGAATTACCTTAGGTTGACTTCTGAGCCGGAGCCGTCGAGGGTAAGACCACAAGAGGTCTTGGAGAAAAGTCTTGAATATGTCTTGAATAAGTATCTTAAAGAAGGGGCCCCATATTCGTATTTAAATAATCAGTTTAAATCTATAAGACAGGATCTCACCGTACAACATATAAAAAATGAGTTAACTTTGAAAGTTTATGAATCTCATGCCAGAATAGCCATTGAAAATAATGATTTGGGAGAGTTTAACCAATGCCAATCTCAATTAAAGTACTTGTACTATATTCATAAACAGAAACAAGCTGGAATTGATAATGAAAAGTTTAATGAAAACGATTTAGAATTTACATTCTATAGAATACTTTATATGTTAATGATGGGGAATTATCCAGAGATATTCAAGATAAGATACGAGATATATTCTAAAAAAGATTTTGAAAATTATGGGAAGAAGAATGAATTGAAAATATTTAATTGTATCGAAAAATCATTCGATCTACAAAACTTTCAAGTTTTAGGTGATTATCATAATTTTTTCAAAATATATAAAGAATTTAGGTCGATTGATTTGAATTTAGGATTTCATTTAATTAAAAATTTTTTAATTAATAAGGAAAGAATTAAAGCACTAAATATAATATCAAAAACTTATAGGAAAATCTCAATTTCCTTTTTAATTGATGAATTAGCATTCAGAACAAGTGAAAATCATGATGAAGAAGACATTTTTGATTTTTTCAAACGTCATAATCTAATCCAATTTGCAAAAGACAATGATTTCGATTGTGCTTCTGCAAGAGGAATAGTACAAGGCATTACTGTACAAACTGGTTTTAGAAAAATTGACATCAAGGGTCAAGTATAAAGTATATAAGCATTAGTCAAGAGACGGACCAACTGCCATTAAAGCAAAGTTATTTTTATTGGCTTCATCAGTATTATTCATGTAGAATTGAATTTTTTCAATTAATTTTGAATCATTAAGTATGTGCTTATCTTCAATTGATAATCCCAAATCAACCGGTCCTTTTCTTCTACCATCCAACTCGTATAAGTGATTATCTTTACCTTTTATAAACGTGATAAAATGCAAATCAATATCCGAATCTGCATTAGGAGCTTCAGTTTGGCCCTGATTACCGAAATTTTCATCCAAATTAATATTGGACTCTAACGTTTCGATCAAATTTTCAATTTGCTCAGTTGTCAAATCAGCATCCAATTGAGATAAAAAGGTTTTATTCAATATAGAATTGTCAATAATGAAATCTTTAGGTAAATTAGTTAATATATGTAATAAAGCATATAACCCACATGCATTTCCCATGGTTTGTTTGAACCACTTGATCTCCCTGAAGTCGTTGTGAGACGAATCTGCTAGCCCTTGGTCTTGCTCGATTCTGTACTTCTCATTACCTCCAGTAATTGGGAATAACATAATCAAAGCATAAATTGGTTGTGGCAAAAAGGCAAGCAATTCCGGCTCAGTTATCGAGTAAACATCTTGGAATTGAAGCACGGGCGACAATCCGAGCTTCTCTGAAAGGCCATTAAATATCTCTGGGTTCGATTCCAATGGTATAACGTTCTTACCCATCCTGTTTGTTGGTATATTCGTACTAATAAGGTCTTTATGTCCCCAGACTTTTTCATTCGTTATCCAGACTCACACCCGTACATACAGAATAATTGCACCCGTATTTCAAGTTTCCCGCATTTGTTGATGAATAATCAAAAGCTTCTATTGGCTCCGATGTTTTTAGCTTTACCGCTTATAGCTAGTACAATAAAGCCATCATCATTAGTGTTAAAACAATAGGATATTGTTTGACGGACCCTGAAAGTTCGAGTTGCTGAGTTTACTTTAAAAAGCTATAGGGATATTGAGTTAGTGTTGTGTTTTTTTTTGGATAATTCGGTTATACTGTTAGACCCTGAATCCGAGACTGTTGAAACAAAGCGGTAGTTACGGTTGGTGTAAACAGGTTAAATAGCTAAGAAAGTAACGGGCATCCAGAGAGATTAATAGGCGGGAGCTTAAGGATGCATTTGTTGACTTTTATACTGCTTGGTATACCGGTGACGGTTCTGGTTTACTTGGTTAGCTGTGCATTGGTTGGACAACTTGATGGTATAATAGAAATATCAAATAAAGCATATCACTATTTCCCGGCTGGCTGTGATATTGGGAAAGTGATTTTCATTTGTGGAGTAACACCATTTTTGCTTCAACTTATTGCATTACTTGATGACATTTTTGCTAAAGCAAATACTAATTCAAGACTAGTTAGTAATTATGAGCGTCGTAAGAATTCCAAATTCGAAAGATTTTACTTTCCAACATTGAAAGAATTAGTCAAATTATCCATCATTACTTATCTTGCACGTCCTCATACTCGTTTTGATGATGTTATTGATACTGCCGATGAATCCCCTTATAAGTGGAGCATTTTACAGCTCAATCTCGGAGTTTTCATTTATTCAATGGCAAAATTTTTTATCACTTGCTGGGTTTATTCACCATTCCAATATAAGACAAATTATTCAAAGTTTTTGGAGCTATATGATATGTGGATGGATCATGAAGTTGCATCAGTGAATGATAAAACAGACGCAGCAATGGTTTTAGCAGACTCAATGGTTAAATATTCATCAATTTCTTCAAATCCAGATTCTCCTTTAAATGATAAGTTCCCAATAAGAATCGATCGTAATTCGGTTGAAACCACCAATACATTATATTCGGATCAAATCCCATTCCCTCCTAAATTCAATTTGAGCTCTTTCAATGACTCTTCGCTGACAGGTAAAGGCTCCTTGAATAAAATTCAATCAATGCCTATAATGTCAAAATCAGATTCTTGCCTGAGTAACAGTGATCAAAACTCAAATCAACTGTCAAAAAAATTAAATTCAAACTTTAAATCATGTTATCATTTGGTTGATAAGTTGTATTCTATATCTCCTAAAAATACTTATCATTTGAACTATGCTACTGCTTGCGCAGTTTCAAAGCAAGATTCCAACCTTGATTCCGATAACGATTCAATGAATTTCAACGATTATAACGTTGAATCATATGAAGGACCAGACTTTGATGAAAACTCGCCTTTTAGTGCTGAAGGTAGTAATCATCTCGGTGGTGGTGGCGGTGGTGGTAACAACTATAAGATCAAACTTCCAAACGGTACTAAAATAGGATTCGGTGCCGGTGGAGGTGGTGGTATAGATTACGACCATAATTCTGATAATGATGAAGAAATAGATGGCAATTCCCCTAAAAGTAGTGACCACTTTGGTGGTGGTGGTGGTGGTGGTACCAATTTCAAAATTAAACTTCCAAATGGTACTAAAATCGGAGGTGGTGCCGGTGGTGGTGGTGGATTCGACTATGACCATAACAATGGTGACAACCAAGATTACGGAAGTTGCGAGAATCAATTTTTCAAAAGGGAATCTAGAAATTACAAAAAGAAAATTATTGGCTTTATTAACTGGTTTCAATGGTTGAACCCTTTATTGCCAATCGCATCCGGTGAAGAATCGCAACCGTTATTGGCATCTCCTACTCCTAAGAGAAATAAAAGAGATCCAACCGATCCGGTAATTAAGAAGAAATTGTCTCTGTATACGTTAAGAAAACGGTCAATACCTGATGACTCGTTTTCTTTCAATTCTAACATGACTTATAACTCAATGGGTAATATTGATTCATGTTTTGATGATTTAGAATCTAATTGCAAAAAAATTAACAGCTCATCAGTTTGCAACAACAGACAAAACTATGATAGGTTCGAACAATATGTATTGACCTATTTTGATTATGATCTCCATACATTTAAAGCACCATTTGAGGTTGATCCATTCTTCAAGAACTTTGATTATGTGTGCAAGGATTTCAACTGTATTTATTTCATAATAGTCAACTTGAATTGTTTTTTCTGGGACTCGATTGGGTTTATGACTTATTCCTTACCTTATTTAATAGTATCAATTAATCATTTCAATTTATTTTTAATGTTTTTGGGAATCATGGTGGTCAAATTTTTCAATTTAAATTATTTAAATGATCAATTTGCCAAATCTTTTAAGATTAGTATCATTTACGAAGTTTTAATCAACTTCACTTTATTCATTAGTTTGGTGTATTATTATTACTCAATTATTTAGCATATTTCATTTCAATTCTTTAGTGTTACTTACTGTTTTTATGATTATTTTTAATTTATTTTATAAGTCTATTTATAAATATATATTCATATTTCCTGTTAAATATTAAATTATCTAGAATTAAAATTTATCGAATGCGGTTTTGAGGTAATCTTCATTAGTAAATGAAAACCCTCTGACATGCAAGATATCAGGTTTCAAATCGTCATCTTTATCTACATTAAGGAACCCATTTGAGTTTGGTGGAGTGAAGGGCATTTCAGTGAATTCCTCATCGAAATTCTCTGCTAATTCAGGATCGGTTATAAGAGGTAATATTGGAGGTAAGACGTAATCTGAAGTTTCCAATATTTGTTTCTTATAAGCTTCATCATTTAAATTTTGTAGATGCTTCCAATCGACAAATCTAAAGAAACGATGATTTTTCAACTTCTCAAAATCATCATCAATGTTGAGTCTTTTATCTGGATTGGGCTGTAATAATTTTCTTAATAAATCTTTTGCATCATTTGAAAGATAAAAGGGAAACTTTAAATTTTTTTTAGCACTTATAATTTTGTCCATAATTTTTTTATTATTATTACCAGTGAATGGAGGTGAACCAGTTAACAAATCATAAATTACACAACCAAGAGACCACCAATCAACAGAATAGTCATAAGGTTCACCTTTCAAAATTTCTGGGGCCATATATTGAGCAGTACCAATCATTGAGTGTTTTGAATCTGAAGTGGATGAAACTTTTGACAAACCAAAATCGGTTAAGACCAAATTACCTTCAGAGTTTAACATACAATTTTCAGGTTTTAAATCTCTATAAATGACTTTTAATTCTGAATGTAAATATCTTAATGCTAAGATGATTTGAGCAATATAATAGGCCGAATTTTTTTCACTCATGAATTTTTCTTGAGCCAAATGATGGAATAATTCTCCACCATCTAAATACTCTAATATTAAATAAACTTTATTATTATCTTGGAAAGCATAGAATAGTTTAACTATATTCGAGTGATTAACTTTTTCCAAAATGGATTTTTCATTTAAAGTTCTTTTCAAATTGGTTTCATTAACTTGATTAGTTTCATTGATGATAAGTGATGCCTTTTTCAATTGTTTTTGAGCAAATAATCGGCCAGTTGATTTCTCTTTTACTAATAAAACTTTACCATAAGCACCTTTACCCAAGACTTTCAAAGGGATGAAGTCTGACAATTTTGGTTTATATTTAATCGAAGATTCGATATAGGGACTATTTCTATTCAACGGAGAAACAAACGATTCATTTATATCGATTTCAAAAGATGATGAGTATTTGGATGTCGAGGATGCTCTTCTCCGACGATTCATTGGTATTGGAGTGGGTAAATCGGTTAGGGTATCATTAAGGTCTTCTTCTTTACTCTGAGATGGTTTAATTTCTTCATCAATAAGTTTATAATTTAATGACTCTTCATTCACTTTATCAAGTTGTGATGAAACATCATCCATACTAAAGATATCCGTCATTCTTCAGTTATTTTTGGCCAAACTTCACACTATATCATCCCTAACACCTTCAATAGCAGCAACTTGGGGGTTATTATGAAAGAATACAACAACGTGTGTAAAGGCTTTTCCAAAAAAAAATTGAGAGTTTAAAAACAAAAAACGAAGAGGGTGCGTGGGAAGGAATAAAACAAAACAGAGAAAGAAATCCAAAAAAAAGGTCAATTATCAACAAAAAACTACTTCAAAAATAGGTATAATCCATAAATTTATTAAAGTTTTACAAGATATAAAGGTCGAACTATCACAGCCAGCTGCAAAAATCAATAATTACTGTTAAACTCTGCTCTTATATATAGTTTATCTTTATTGGAGATGTAATCCATGAGTAATTCTTTTTGTAGAAAGCTAAATTCATCATTAAATTCTTTTGGACCAAAATTTTTCATAATGATTGATTTTAATTTTGGATTTTTGAAGAAAATGGATATTTTTATTTGCTTTGCAGAAAGATCTAAATTATTAAATTTTTCAACAATTTTGTAAATTAAAACATCGATTAATTCATCGATATTATCTAGTTTATCCTTTTTCAATTTCAAGGCCATTACTGATTCATTTCTAGAACCCAAGTAGAGTTTTAGTTTGAGGATACTTTCCAGTTTATTAAGTTTAGGAATATAACTTGGTTTCACTGTTGAATCGGTATTAATGCTGATACTACTATCATTAATTTTATCAACGGGAGGTTTATGATTTAAAACCCGGTCCAAATTCTGTAGAGGAGAAATTGAATTTAAATCTTTTGAAGTAATTTGAGGAAGGGAGGTGGAAGGTCTTCTTGATTGAATTGATAAAGAAGGTGAAGGATAAGGAGAAGGAGAAGAATCTGGAGAATCACTAATGAAATCAGAATAATTTTTAGGAACATGAGGAGTGGTTGGATAATTAAACAGGGGAGAAGGTCTTAATTTAGGAGAAGAAGGACGTAGATTTGATCTTTTAGGTATTTCATCATCTTCCACGGTTTTAGCAAGTTGATATTTTTTATCAATTGACAGAGATTGACGATGATGATTTGAGTATTGGTAATCAAATTCATCGGGAGAAATATTGGGAGTCAAGTATAAAGAAGATCTTTTACTTACTGAGGAGCTATTACGGAAGGATAATCTTTTCTTTGGGAATTCAGGATTATCTTGAGGTAATGGAGGAGTGACATAACAACTGGTTGGTCTTGTTTTCGAAGTATGAATACTGAAATCATCAGTTGATTCGGGTATTGAATCGAAAACACTTGATTCATCGGTGGAATTAGCATCATGAGTGAGATTATCATGACGGTTTTGGATATTATCAAGATGACGATTATGGATATCAGGAAGACGATTATGGAGATGTTGTGGTTGTAATTTTGGTAAAGAAATGTCACTAGAATTAATTGGAGGAATGGTTGTTAAAGTGGCCATTGACTCATTGTCAATCTGAGTTAGCGAAGTTAAATCCGCCGTATCTCTAATAGAAGATTTTCTTCTAAGACCTAATTTTGAAAGAATCATTGGGGTTTAGCCTTTGATTGTTTGTTTAGGAATAATATTTCAATTTTATATAAAGAATGAAAATCCGCCTTGCTGGATGTATGGCTTAATTAATGTATGGGTATTGCTGGTAGTCAAAAAGTTGAAGATCAAGATCAAAAATATCAATTATTTAAGTAATTGATTTAATTTATATATACATATATATATATTATACCGATGAAAGAAGTAAGAATGATGATTCTTTTGGTTTTTAGCCAAAAATTACCTAGTTAATTGTTCCCAATAAACCTAATGAAATAGCTTCTGATTTTTTTGACTTTATAGAAACCTTTCACAAACGTTTGCCTAAAACTTTCCACAAACGTCGTCCAAGATAAGGCGTACTTCGTACTTTTACCCACCTGACAAATGCGTTAACGAATGCGTTAACTAAACCTCTTTCATCTCACAAAGTCTACAAGTTTTACCTATGAGGCTACAGTGCATCGAGCTTCTTCCAGCAAGTTTCAATTGCAAAAAAAATCATCATTTCAGAAGGTCATTCTACTATTCTTTGAAGGATTTACATTCCAAGACTGAAACTTGTTCATTTGCCCTTCTGCTGTTTATCTATTGCTATTTGCAGCCTGCCAATGGTTAGTAACCTGTTTTAGCCTATTATGTTGTGAGGTTGATGTTATCATGTTGGGAGTATTTACTCTTGAGCTGTTTTTGTGAGGATTCGCCTAGTGGAAAAATTTTTTCGGCAGCTTTGCTTAAAAGGTGTACCGGTTTCTGCTTGCTGCATTGCCTGTCTAGTCCATGTTCAGCAGCTGTTGTTGTAGTTGGTGTAGCTGATGTAGTATTGGGTGGTGGAAGGGGTGGTAGTTGTGGCAGGAAGTAGTTGTTGTAGCTGAATTTCAATGGTACTGACCGGGGTAGCAGGGTGGTAAAACGGGCAGGCAGTCTAGACTGGTCGGTCCTAGGTGCCCTTCCAGTAGGAAGCAGCCTCGCTTATGTAGAAGGCAACCTTACTAAAGTGGAAGGTTGCCATGGGAGGGTTCCTTTTAAGTATTAGGTTCAAGCTAGATATAATTCGGTTAACCAAACGATGTAGGAGTTATTGTAGCGTTGACCGGAAGATTAGATTTACATTAGGGCTTGAAAAGAGTAATAATACATTTGAATATATAAGAGAATTGAATAGAGTCTATTAGGATATCATGATCATCTGCTTCTTACGAGTTTCAAAGTGACTTTAGATTTTGATTTGATGTAATTTAATAAATCATCATCATTTAAGTCGTAATTTTGATCAGCAACAATTAATTTATAATGGTTAATTAAATTATAATCTTTGTAAATTTTGAAACTTAATAATTTTTTCAAGTAAACGATTGAAATTAAATTGGTTGATTTCATTTTCAATGCAATAATATCATTTTCTGAATTATTTAACATTATTTTGATTTTAATATTTTCATTACTTATTGAATTTCTTAAATTTGACCCCGTTCTTCGATTTTTCTTCAAGGGACTTAAGGATGGCGAATAAATGATATGGTTTGTTAATTTGTATTCATCGTCATCTTCTAAAATAGGGGTGTTTGGCGTTAATGGTAATAATTGGTCATCGAAAAGGTTGAGGGTAGGCGTTACTGGGAAGCTTTTATTACTCGACAATGAATCATTTCTTTGATGCAAATCCATTGATTTGAATTGATCAATCATTTCTTCACTACTGGTATCTTCAGTATCAATTGATTGATTGTATTCATCAAAAGTTTCTGATTTGGATTCTTCTTCATAGTCATCAATTAATGAAGTGTAAGTATTGATTGTAGTTGAGCTTGTGCTTTGAACCATACCACGAGGTGGAGATGTAGGTGATAATTTATAATTAGATTCAATTGGTGGTAATGGAGCAGTTGGACTAAAAGAATGGGGGGCTTTAGATTCAAGCAAATGAATTAAGTCAATTGAATTTTTATATAAGGAATCATTAACATTTGAATCGTTGCAATTAATAACTTTAGGACCCGAATCAATGAAATTTAAAAGTTCAAAGCAATTTTTAATGGAATCGATTTTGAATAAATGATTAAAGTAGCTATTCAATTCATTACACCTTAGAATCAAGCTTTCTAAATATTTTTGATCTTCAAGTTTATTTGAAATGAAATTATCGATTGATTTAGATTTGATATGAGATTGGGTTCTTATTGGTTGGGGTAACTTAGGTAAATTTTCAATCATCATGGATAAATTGATATGCAAATTATAAAAATCTTGATAGTATTTACCAATATAAACCACTGAATCATCATTCATGGTGAATTTAACTTTATACCATATTCTGGATTGGTCATTTTGTAAAACATTTGATACTTTTACATCAATTGGATAAACATTGGTTTGAAACTCTTGACCATCAATTTTAGGTGCTTTAACTTCAATCTCATCAAAATTATTATAATGATACATTGATATTCTTCTTGGTGGGACTTCTTCTACCTCATCATTCACTATACTTTTATATTCATTCAACCACTCATAACTAATTGGATTAACTTGATCATTAACTGCTATATCCACATAACTGGCTGGAATAAGCCCGGTTTCATTGACTTTATCTAAATATGAAACCTTAATCCATCCATTCCCTGGACGGTCTAATAATTTAAGATAATCATTTGCCTTAACTGATATTTCTTGATTATCTTCCAGATTGAAATCGTATCTGGCTCTTAATACCACCACTGGGTAAGAGTACGTTGGCGAATGAATGAAACTTACATTAGAAGTCGATGAATAGGGACTGAACGAAGAACATGTTTCCGAAGTAGGACTATTTGCAAACGGAGCCGAAATTGACAATTTCTTCAAATTCTTCCTTGACTTATGCTGTTTAGACTTGAAAAGACTGGATGACATTCTTAATCAACTACTCAAATTTCCCAATTTACAGAATGGGTTCCCTTTCTATCCTTTTAAAGTCTTACTAGAATAATTTTTTCAAGTCTAATACAAATGTTTTAAACTGAAATACCAAATGCCTTGACGACGTATCAAAACCTTACAACTATCGGAATATTCAGTATATATATCTATTCAATCTATGGCTTTTACACACAAATTGAAATGCACTCCTGTGGTTGTCTTTAACAATTATCAAATGGATGTGAAAAACTTGAACAAAGCTGAAAAATCGTGTATCTGTGATTTGAAAAGGTTCTCACCGAAAAAGGTTAATTAATTTTGGACTCAATTCGTGCTGTTGCAAAGTGACTTTGTCTCTTGTGCTTGAAGGGGGAGTCCTCTATATATATGATATTTACTATGTTTACTCTGTTTACTCTGCTTACTATATACATACCTCATATATCTATTTATTTATATACACACAGACATATCCATGGACGTTACTTGCAGAGCATTGAGTGATCTGCTCACCTCGTACGCGGAGGAAATTTTAAGCGAAAGAAGAATTGACTAATGTTGGAGGGACTATTTTCAGTGAAACAATATTAGCCGAATACAATACGCTGTATTGTTTGGCCATCTTAGTTCCTATTGGTCCTCCTACGTTACAGATACTATCTACAGATACTACTGATTGTTGTTCTTGTGCCACACCCAATCCAAGTCCACCAGTGCAACCACCAGGCTCCCGGACGAAAAGAGACGTATTTGGCCCGATCGGGCGATTTCCGTTTGCGGAAGCGCAAATGCCGTTTTGGGCGGGGTCCGCCCATCACCAAAACATCATCGATCAGCATGATAATGGGAAAATAGTGGGTGTATACAGTGGGTGATAATGGTCGGTGAAAGGCTAAGGCTGGCGCAGAGAGACGTAATTCAAGCAGGGTACATATTCGAGCAGTTTTAAAAAAGAAAAAGAATATATTATATAATACAATAAAACACACAAGAAGTAAATTAAGAGATTTTGAGTAGGACTTTATCATTATGTTTAACAAATTCGATTAGGTTGAAATTCAAGTGATCGATATTATGGAATGATTTATCTACTTGATTTGGTAATCTGATAAATAAGAAATTGAAGTAAATTTTTTTCATTATTAGTTTTTTGAATACTTGTAAATTCGTAATTTCATTTTTATTTAGTTTGATTGCCAAAATATCATTGGAAGGAGTGAGGATCTTGCATTTGATTGACGGAAGCGAGCCCAACGGACTTGAATGGATGGAATTGTGATTCAGGACTGGGGTGAACGGGGTGAATGGAGTTTGGCAAGGTAAATCATCGATTGAAGTCAACACGGGGGTGAATAGTTTCGGGGAAGCTGAAATTGGAGAATTCTTGGGTGAAAGTTGAGTTGATATACTCAACTTGGGCAGGGTGGTACTTTTAATTTGCTGGTAATGATTATAAATGTTTTTTGATTTTGTTCTTTGCGGTAAGGAATCGATGGTTGTTTCAATTGTAGTATCGTCATTGGTGGAGTTATTTGAATCCATGGAATTTTCTAATTTACTTTCTTGTTCGTGTTCTTGTAAGATATCGATTGAGTTTGGAAGAACTTTATTTGTAATTTCGATATTCGAGTAATTTATTGAATCATTATGACCTAAATGAAATCCGTGTTCATTATTATTAATATCTAACCAATCAACCAATTGATGAGAAATTTGTATTTGTTTATTCAAAATTAATTTATTAATATAGATATGCAAATCGTTACATCTTTTCAATAAGGAATTAATTAAATTTTTATCTGATTTAATCGAGATTGGTTCTGGTAATTTTGGTATTTTATCGAAATTTTCTAATAATTTAATATGTAAATTATAGAAATCTTGATAATATTTACAGAGGTAGTTTTTCGAGTTATCACTATAAATAATATCCAATCGATACCAGTATCTGTCTTGATAAAGGTAAAAATTCGATATCGATGCACTTATTGGATATGGTTTATTATTAATTGTTTTCGGTAAATTGGATTTGAAAAAATTATTAATTTGGTATTAGAAGTATTCGTTATTGAATGTCGGGGTTTGTATTGGTTTATTGATCATTTCTTGTAACCAATCAAGAGTTATTGGGTTGATGGGATCGTTAACTGCAATATCAACATAACTGGCCGGCACCAATCCGGGACTGGTCATTCGGTCAATGAATTTGACCAATAGCCACCCGGTTCCTGGACGATCTAACAACTTCAACAAGTCGCCTTTCCCAATGGTTAATTCCGGGTCATTTTCTGCTTCGAATGGATACTTCACCACCAAGATTATATTGGACTTTAAGTTCGAGTTGAATTCCGCAATCGACGATGGCGATGAGATGGGTAAGTTCCTAATGCTTTTCATATGAACGAGTGGCTGGATGCTGGAGTGTCGTCTTTTCCTAAGATGACGAAGGGTTATGTTCTTATACTTCAAGCCTGTTTATTTACAAATGAGTAGGAGTTGTCAGGACCCTTATGGGTAAATTACTACCAAAAGACCCGCGTTTTTGTGTCCCTTTTGGTTGTTGTTGTTTTTTTTTCAATGGGAAAATCTCGGCTTACGTAAGGGCTTAGGTAATTGAACTATTTTTACAGGTTGTCACGCGTCAAGCTGCACTTTCTCATTCCCTCGGTAAATCTCCGCACGGGGGCAACTTTCGGCACGGGCGGTCTATCCACGACTGGTCTATCCACGACTCGCTTTTAAACCGCTTTACAACTCATCTCAATTGGAAATAGAGTTAGCTTTAACTGCTATCGAGGTTATGCAGACGGTAATATTAACTCAATAATGCAGTATTTAAATAAGATGAATGCTTAAGGTGTCGATGCACAATTTTTCAAGATAATTCAAGATAACCATTGTAGAGGCATTCTGAAACACTTGGGAAGCGCAAGGAGAAGCTTATCTTACTATCATGTGGATGGCGGTTACGGAATATGCACTTAAGAGCATGTACGAACTACCTATCTCGCCCAACAATGCAGACAATGGCCTTAGCCATTGAGATGGTTCATCGAACGATAAGCCACTACAATCACATGAATGGGTGTGTCCACATAGCGAACCAGTTAATCAACAGGTGACTAACGGGATTATTCCATGGACCAGTCGATCTCCTTCCGGCCATTTTTGCTACTGTTAAATCAAAGTACCATTAACGTAGCTGGTATTCCGGAAGTGAAAAATATGTTAAAGAAGAAAAAGAAGTAGTTGGTAAATGAAATTTTTTCAAAACGGTCCTTTTTCAAGCGAGCATCAAATTTTTCGCTGGGTTTTTTCTGCTTTTTTCATTGGTTGGAGGAAAATGATGCAAAAAAGATGCAAAAACGGTGGGTTGTTGCATTCAAACCACAATCACCAAAGTTTAATTGGGTTTATTGATACAACAATGGCCTCGAGGTAAATAAACAGTGGACAAATCACCAAAACAACCCGGAAAATAATGGCGAGATACAACAAGTATGAGCACAACACGGAAGTATAAGTACGGAGTACTACATTATAATGGAATTATTGTTTAAGAGATAGTTAATGGTACATACCCCTAATAGTTGTAATCGAGAATGTTTAGTAGTTAAGCTGTCTATTTTGTGAATCAATTATCTTAACAATTTGGGTAAGTTAATTATAATGGGAAAAATAGCTTAAACTTGCCCAAAGAGAAAGATTATTGTAACAGGGATCATGGTTATTACTACTAAATTAGATTGGAAAGTTGTCTTTACTACTATTTTAAATTATTCCATTTAGTTTCAAATTTTCCATTTAGTTTTCCATTTTTTTTTTTTTGTTTTACTGGATTTTCAAATTGTTCATTAACTATCCAAACTACTAATAACTACCAATTTGTTTTCATTTTGCTTTCTTTTTTTTCCTACTACCAACTTGAATTCATTCTTTTAAATTCACTCATTTCAATTCTTGATGGTGATTTGATTTTCACCAGTAGTTTTACTACTTTGTCATTGATTTTTCTTAATTTTTACTTCTTCTTTTTCCCTTATTTTTCTTTAAAATCTCTATATAGCATGTCGAATTCAATTGTTAATTCTCCAAATTCAACTTTTGAAACTGAAGATACTATTAAATTAAATAGTTCTATCATTAGTTCTTCAAATCAGAATATTGATCAATTATATCAATTTGATCAAACTGGTTTACCTTTTCAACCTTTACCTCCTCCACCTATTGGGTATCATCAACCTCAGCATCAACCTCAGCATCAACCTCAACCCCAACCTCAACCTCATCAACACCAACATCAGCATCAACATCAGCATCAGCATCAAGTACCTCCGGTACAAGTCCAACCACCGGTTGGAGATTTAAATGATTTATCATTTAATGACTTTAGTATACAAAATTCTTCACAATACTCTATTTTTTCTAATCAAAATGCCATGAATTCACTTAATAGTTTCCATAACGATAATCATTTTCAAAATTCGATAAATCCACCAATTTTTAAATTAAATATGGATTCATCAAGTGATTTAATTGATAATTCAACTATAAATAATGATTTAATGTATCAAATTGGAGAATTTGATTTAGGTAATCCTTCATTTGATTCAATACCTGATTCAATAAATCAATCAACAAATAATGATGATTCAATTTTAAATCAATTTCAATCAACAAGTTTACCAACTTCAAATTCTCAATTTAATGATATTATAAATATACCTTATACTCCAACAATTAATGATTCAAATTTAAGTGATTCAAGTTTTACACCAAACTCTACAATTAATGAAGATTTGAATATTAGAGCTCCAATTCCAATTAAATATAATAATCAACAACTTACAAATCAATCTTCAAATCAATCTTCAATTACTCCTCCAATTTATTCAAATAATCATAAAATTTTGAAAAAACCTTCTTTAAATCGTCTCAATAATTTACAAAATAAAAAAAATTTGGTTATTCAAACTCAATTAAGCAATCTGTCAACTCCAGAAATTGGTATTAGTCCATTATGTAATAAATATAATGGTTTAGATATTAATAATCAAAGAAATATCATGCCTCCTCTCAATATCTTTCGTCATGATTCTTCTCCTCAATTCTTAAAAGAAAGAAAAAATTATCCTTCTCTTAATGAAGTTGGTAATAAAAGAATTATTAATAAAAAAACTTCAAAATCTTCTCTCAATGATGAAAGTCCTTCTTCTAAACCGAAAAAATATACTAGAAGAAGATTATTACCAAGACTGAAAAGTGGTTGTTGGATTTGTCGTATTAAACATTTAAAATGTGACGAATTAAGACCAGTTTGTACTAGTTGCTTCAAATTCGGTATTGATTGTGACTATTCTTTAGAAAAACCTTTATACGTCATTGATAAAAACTTAAGAAAAGAAAAATTAGAAAACATTTCAATTATCAGAAAGCAAAAACAAAATTTAAACAAAAAGAAGAAAGATTTTTGATTCTATTGCATTTTATTTTATTTTTTTTTTATTTTATTTTCTTCATTTATACCAACTTCTTCTTTTCAGGGTATTTCTAATCATCATCTTTGATTGATGTGAATCCCCGCGTAATTCGGTATCTCCTTTTAGTATCCTTTATTAATTTCATCTGGTTTCATTTTTTATTCGGTTCTGTTCTCTTTTTTTTTTTTTCATATCATGGTTGCAAATTGTTCAGTTTTTCACTTTTTTTTTTTTTTTTTTTTAGTTTGTTATAAACTACTCTAATACCTTAATACGAGTTGTTTCTCATTAAAATAATATTATCTTGATTACCAAAATATGTAAATTGACCTTCGAAACTTACCTGGATCCTCCCTTTTTTATATAATCTTTTCAATTCTCTCCTTTTAATGCAAAAAAATTTTCATCCTTTGTTAAATCTGACGATTAAACCAAAAAAGAAATTAATTGGCAAGCTATTGGTTCCTTACAAGTTACAAAGCTATGTTTGTCAAATCGTTAAACCTGCTGAAACCCCCTTTCAAACCTTTCCATTAACTAATATCCCTTCCTAGCCAGCATTTTTAATCATTCTTTACTCGTTGTCATGAGGATAATTGTCAATCGAGCCTGTTTATAACCTCGAGTCCTTCTTAACCTAACCGACAAATACACCGGGCTTCGTCTACTGTCTACATGATCATATATGAATATGTATGAATTACTTTGGCTGTAAATGTACGGTCTAATTATTCATTATGAGTTCGTCTAATTTTCAGCCAAAATGAAAATTTTTTTTTTTTTTTTTTTTGCATCGACTTTTTACAGCCTTTTTCATTTCGCGTATTGTACAATAACTTTATATGGAACCTTTTCAGATCTCTATGTATTAGACTTTATGCCTATGTATATTGACTTTATGTCTTATATTAGACTTTATATGCTTATTCCCATTCTGGAACCTTTAGTTTCTTCCGTAAGATGAATTCGTCTTCAAAAGTGGATAAAACACTCATGTCACCGTCTTCTAGATCTTGTTGGTTGAGATTATATTCAACCATTGAAATATAATCACCTTCAAATCCAATCCATGGTCCATTTAAAGGATCAATTAGATATGGGTAAGTATAATCAGTAAATTGTTCTCTTTCTTCATCAATTGTAGACACTCTTCTTTTAGTAGTGGAGTTTGAATTATAATCTATTACTTGATTATCGATTAAAGAAGTTTCATCATTGTATGAAGTGATGAGTTCTTCTTCATCTTCTTCTGCAATTGCAGAAGAAGATGAGTTTTTGGATACTGATAATATATCATCATTATCATCATCAAATTCCAAATCAAAATTATAAGGATTATGAATTGCTTTTAAAGCAATGAAGGTATTCAAAGGTAAATAATATCTTTCATAGTTCCAAGCAACAATCAATGTAACAAAAACTAAGGGGGTACATAATATAGCTAATAATATAGCCCCTTCTAAAGCTAAAGTTCCACACATGAAAATTTGAAATATACCCAAGCCTAACATTAATCTTCTAAAAATCATGGGCCAAACCTTACCAGTTGAATGAGGAGGATGGACAAAACAATAAATTAATTGATATTTATAAACAAAGAATCCAAGAATAAAATAAACCAATCCACTAGTAACAATTTTAGTTGAAACTACTGAATAAATTAATATAATAATGAAAATGAGAATATGCTGGGGTAAGTGTATACCAAAGTCAAATATTGGAGGAGTATAATAATAAAACCTGTAGTCTCTTGGGGTTCTTAATATTAAATTTTTCAAAAATAATAATTTACCAATAATATTTAAAATGAAAAAATCACCAATTTGTAATAATTTAACCGGGAACATTGCCAAACCTTGTAATAAAATCAAATCAACATAAAACAAGCTAAGTTTTTTCAAGGAAGTTGCTAATTGATAAGCCAATTTAGTGGTATCACTAATAGAGGAAATGTAATCCCAAATTGTTCCAGATACAATGAAAACCAAAAATAAATTGAAGAAGATAAAGAAAAAGTTTTTCAGTAGGGTAGATAATTCGATATCACTATTTGAAGAATAACCTTGATATTTTGATAAGAATTTATAAAAATAAGGTAACAGGATATTTAATAAAGAAAATAAAAATGGTGGTAAGATACCAGTAACAAATGTAGTTAACCATTTTGATTTCTTAATTAAATCCCCTAATTCTGGCCATATTTTACTAATAGTTTTCAAATCCAATAATGATGATAATGGAGTGACTAAGAAGGAAACAAAGATGTAACTGAAAATGATTAAAATGGTGATTAAATATGCTTTAAATAATTTTTGATAGTAGGTTAATCTGAAATTTTTCCATTTAATATCTTTTGCCGCTGGTGCTAATGAAACCATTAGTTTATAAACTCTGGGATCTAAAACTGTTTGAGCCGCCATTTGAGCGGACGCGACTGAATCCATGGTTATAAAAGCGGTTGGTAGTATTTTGAATTCGGGGTTTTCTTCAATATTAACGGTGGAAGTTTTAGAATCGAATTTATTTTGATAATCTTTAATTTTATTATTAATTTCAATGAGTTTTATTGATAATTCATTAATTTTATTACGATTCTTCACAATTTTTTTATTTGAATTGTCATTATTATGAATTGAGTTCTTGGTAATAACGGTTGGAGTCTTGGTTTGATTATATAAATCAATTTTCAATTCATAAGTCTTAGAATAAAGTTTTTCTAAATTGTTTATTAATAAATTTCTTTCATTGAACAAGTTTTCCAATGGAGTGAAATCATAGATTAATTTAACATCCATTACTTTACCAATTTGCAACTCTTCAATGAATTTTTTCAATATACTTGGATCATTTTTCCGTAAGTCTTTTTGGTATACCATCTAATCTAATTGTACGATCAGTTATGGAATTCTGTGAAGCCAAATATTTTTGTCTTACTTTTAATACCAACTTCGTATAATCAAACAATTTGACATACACAATTATCGAAAATAAATAAGTGAATATTGGATAGCACCAGAAATAATTAGGGAAATCGTCACTAAAATCTGGGGGGTCTTGAGCTAAGTGAGAAGATTCCGTATTCATAAAGCTACTCACCAAAAACGCCGACCAAGTTATATTATCTTTATCATAATTCCCCGTATAATAATATCTATACGGACTCAAAATGAAAATATCCAATATTGATAATAATGAAAATATCTTGACTCCCATTTTGAAAAAACTTAAAAAAACATAAGCATCCAATCCTGAAAACTCCAACACTTCATCGTCGGTTATCTTATATAGCGTTACCACCCAATGTAGCAAATCTGTCGGTAATGATTTAAGATTATTTTTAAAATTATTCCTTCTTAACGTCCTAACTGCGTACATATGAGGCCATTTCCTTCTTAATATACAAAACAACAAGAACGAACTCATCCCAATCCATAGACAAAGCACCAATTGTGTCTTGAACACTCTCAGCTGGCCCTGTCTCAATGCTAAATTGGGATTCTCTGGATTCTTTGAATCCCCGTCAAAAATCGATATCATTTTGATCTTCTTCTAACAAAAAAATCCCCAGTTAGATTCTCCGAAAAGCACTCCCAGCTTTTAACTCAACTTTTCTTATACCCTTACGTGTGATCCAATGGCGTTGTTGCCCTCAATACACCTTGTTATACTCTATTTAACGTTGTAGTACCCAATACCTTGATTGTTTTTCGATTTTTTTTCACTAGCTCTATTTTTTTTTTTTTGTTTTGTATGGCCCAAACGGTCTCACCCATACTAAATCTTCATTTCCCAGTACAATGATTTGTCTTAACGGTGCTTTTCATGACCTAGGTCAGAAGGACAACCACCCGCTGGCCTCCAATGGCACCGACGCGTGCTACCATCATCTCCACTGGCGACCCTGCTTTGGCTTTACTACTAGCATTTGTGTCTCTATCCCCTATCGTTATCAGTTTTCTCTTGGTGCACGGGTGTCTTGCTAATGGTGCACGGATGTTTAAGTGGTGTACGGATCTTGTGCACGTGACCGTGTTATCTGCAGTCCGTGATTTTTCGCTAACAAATTTTTTTTTTTTTTTTTTTTTTTTTTTTTTTTTTTTTTGGTTCTCGAAGAAAACCCGATACAAGCGCTTAGTTGAAAAGATTATCAACAAATTACAACAACCCAACAGCCTTACCACCTTCCCCCGGCGAACAGATCCACAGGCATCCAGCAGTCACGTTGATAAGCACAGGTGCGCCAGCAGTAGAACGCCAAACCCACCAACCTCCACCTGCAATAGCCAGTTACCTGCGGGGTTCTATCATATATTCACTCCTTGTACTCCAGTCGTTCCTTTAATAAATTGTGTTGATTATTGTCTATTGACTATTGGTTATTGACTATTGCTTACTTATTGGCTACTGATATTGACTCTTGAATATCCAGTAATTGTCAGGACTGTTATTTCTCTTGAAGTTAGTTTATGATGAGTGACGTTTATGTCGTTATACATCTTGCAACCACCTGCGATGATTCTTCTTCGAACGCCTCTTATGTGAATAAAGATTCCACTGAATTGATTGAATTTGCATGGTGTTTGGTCGATGCAAGAAGTCTCGAAGTTTCTCATGAAAATTCTGTTTTGGTCAAACCAGTTAACACTCCCATAACTTTATATTGTTCTCAAATTAATCGGATCTCTTGGGAACATGTTCGTGATGCTAGTTCTTTTAGGGATGCTATTAACCAGTTCGATAAATTCATGCAAGAAGAAGTTACTAGTAAAAATAAAGAATTCAGTTTGGTCACTATTAATGCTACCACATTAAGAGTTCAATTACCAAGAGAAGCAAGAGATAAAGCCGTGGTTTTACCTCCTTACTTACAACATCCAAGAGTTTTTGATTTGACTAATGAATATTCAAAATGGCAGCTGACCCATCCGGAAGCTCTTTCTTATACTGCAACCTCTTTATCTAATATCATCACTGCTTTGCAAGTTGAATTAGATAACTTGGATGACTTACCGGTTATTGAACTGTTGACTTCGAATTCTCCTCCTCCTATCATTCCTCTTGCTTCTTCTTCTGGTTCAATCTCCTCCGGTTCTGGTTCAAACCAGGATTCAAGATCAAATTCAAGTACTAATTTCACCAATGATATTAATTCAAATATCGAAGGCATTTCGAATTTAGAACCTAGATCAAAATCAACCGTTAACTTAAGTGCTAAAGTATTAATTCAATTAATCAAAAAATCATTACCCATCGAGGAACATCAATCAGTTTTGACTAAACCTTATGATTCTGCTCAGGATGCAAGAATTTTTTTGGCTGAACGCTCCAAAATTTTATATCTTTCTAATTTACCTTCTGATACTACTCAATCAGAATTGGAATCTTGGTTTACTCAATATGGAGGTAGACCCATTGCCTTTTGGACTTTGAAAAACTTAGAAGTTTCAAATAATAATAATAATAATGGTAATGTTAACAACACCAATAATAATAACCCTGGAGGGAATAAATTTTTCAATAAAAAATCTAAAGGAATTTCGGGTTTTGCAGTTTTTTCAAAACATGAAGAAGCTGCAGAATCATTGTCCATGAATGGTAGAGTTCTCAATGATCGCGCAATTGAAGTTCAAGCTTCATCAACCAGGGTTTTGGATAAAGCTAATGACTTGTTAACTCCTTTCCCTCCTCTGAAAAATAGACCTAGACCAGGAGACTGGACTTGTCCATCTTGTGGGTTTTCGAATTTCCAAAGAAGAACCGCTTGTTTTAGATGCTCATTCCCGGCTACTAGTGCTGTTACAATTCAAGAAACAATGTATTCCAATAATCCTGGTTCTAAATCCTTGAATTCAAATAATAATTCTACTAATAATTCCACTAATAATAATAACCGTCATCATAAAAATTTGAGTATGAATCATCACCTTAACAATTCAAATAATAATGGTAATCCAATTGATAAATTTTCTTTAAATGCTGCTGTTGTTAATGCTGCTGCTGCAGTTCTTAATAATAATCAATTGAATGGTAATTATAATGATCATCAATTCAACCAATTTGATTCTCAATCTTCTGATCAATCTCATCATCAAAATTTAAATGGTCATGTTCATGGGCATTCTCATAGCCAAAGTACTAGCCAACTTCATAATCATGGACATGGATTACATCATAATAACCATGGTTACCATCATAATCATAGCCAAAGCCATGGTGGTAATGGCCCTAACATGATGAATGGTAATCATAGCGGTGGATCAAGGTACGGGAACAATGTACCATTTAGAGCAGGTGATTGGAAGTGTTCAAATGAAAACTGTCAATATCATAATTTTGCTAAAAACCTTTGCTGTTTAAAATGTGGTGGTGCAAAGCCAATTGTCAATAATAATAACAACAGCAACAATAATAATAATAATAATAATAACTTGTCTGGTAATGCTGATAGTAACCATGTTGCTGCAGCTGCAGCATCTGCACATATTCATTCGGTGAACTCAACGGCAGCTGCAATTGCAGCAGCAACTGCCAGTGGTCAACCTCTCAACTTGAGTAATAGCTTTATTGGTTTACAACAACCTCAACCTCAACATGCAAAGAGCCATAACAATCATTATTCTCAACCATCAATTTCACCAACGTCAAATCAATATAATAACACTCAAAATAAGGTTACCTATCAACAACCGTCAAAGTGGTCAATTCCATCATAATTCACAAGCCCAATCGTATTATGGCCATCAATCAAATGCCTCTCAAAATCCATCACAAGCTCATTTAAACCTATTACCCCAACAATTGGCCTTATTACAACAACAGCAGCAACAACAACAACAACAGCAGGGTGGTTTCAATCAATCGGTTCCTAATTCACCGGGGTTATATGCCAAATTCGGTATGCAACAACAGTTGGGAGAGTCATATCCATCCCAAAGAAATAGTATTAGTGGTCCAAGCTTTGGTGCCATGAATAATAACATCCCAACCAACCCCCAATTGAATAATACCTATAATCATATTCCCCCTCATACTGCATCCACCGATCCAAATACTTCGTCTTCTTTCAATGCTCTTTCAAGCCAAATCAGGTCTTTGACTTTGAATAACCAATAGATTATCGTTCTTTCTGTGTGTTTTTTTTCATCTTCTTTAGGTTTACTCCTCCTATGCGTTTATCTTTATGTTTCCCTTCTTTCCATTGTTACTTTTCATATTTAAGTCATTCTTACATGCTTGTGTTTTTTTGTTTCATTTACTTTTTGTTAATAATGACTTTCAGGTTCATTATTTGGTAGTTTAGTGTTTGTGGTAATAGTTTTGGTGCTGATGTATACTAAAAGTAGTTTTGGTGATTTTTCGGGAGGTCCAATTCATTTAATATCTTTTTCAAAACTACCTATGTGTGTTTTTTCTTTCATTTGAGTATTTGTTCATTTAATTATTTGTGTATTTATTGTGTTTCCAAAAGTTGTTCTTTTCTTCTTTCATTTTTTGGACTTTTCCTTGTCTTATTTGTCTTATATATCTGTGCTTTTATCTATCGAGTTTTACATCCATATGCTAATGTAGTCGTTGTGATGGCTTGTTGTAAGCTTCATAACAGAATCAATCAAGTTGCAAAAGTTCCTCGTTATACCTTTACTCAATTGAGCTCGCTAAAAAATCAAACAAAAAAAAAAAAAATAGATTCAAAACTTTGGGACACGTAAAAAAAAAAAACAGTCTAAATACATTTTGATTGAAGAGTAATTGCAACAACAGCAAGCATATTCAGAGTATAGAAAGAGAAGACCGGATAAACATGAGTGCTAATAAATATTCTGTGATCTTACCAACATATAACGAGAAGAGAAACTTACCAATTTTGGTTTATTTATTGGCCAAAACATTTAAGGAACAAAACTTAGATTGGGAAGTTGTTATTGTTGATGATAATTCGCCTGACGGGACCCAAGTGATTGCTAAGAAGTTGATTGACATCTATGGGGAAAACCATGTTCAATTGAGAGCAAGAGCAGGTAAATTAGGGTTAGGTACTGCTTATGTTCATGGATTACAATTTGTAACTGGGAACTTTGTTATTATTATGGACGCTGATTTCTCTCATCACCCGGAAGCTATTCCTGAATTTATTGCTAAACAAAAGACGGAAGATTTTGATATTGTGACTGGGACCAGATACGTTGGTAACGGGGGTGTTTACGGTTGGGACTTGAAGAGAAAGTTAGTTTCTAGAGGAGCCAACTTTTTGGCATCTACTGTTTTAAGACCTCATGTATCTGATTTAACTGGTTCTTTCAGATTGTATAAGAAAGAAGTTTTAGCTAAAGTCATCGATGAAACCAAGTCTAAAGGTTATGTTTTCCAAATGGAAATGATGGTTAGGGCCAAAGCTTTAGGGTTCGCTGTGGGTGAAGTTCCAATCAGTTTCGTCGACAGATTGTACGGTGAATCCAAATTAGGTGGTGACGAAATTGTCCAATACTTGAAAGGGGTCTGGAGTTTATTCACCAATGTATAATAAATATACCTTTGATTCTACTTTTTTTCCTTTAATAGCTTCAATTCATTTTTCACCTGTTAATATACATACTGTTTTATACCGCTTTTATGTTTTATACTACTTTTACTGTTTTATTTTACTGTTTTATACTACTTTTCCTGTTTTATCTTTTTGTTTTATACTACTTTTCCTGTTTTATAATGCTCTTGTAGTTGAATTCAGCTCAAGCGAGCGAAAGTGAAAAATTGGAAAAAAAAACTCAAAACAAAACTAAGATAAGGTTCTTTCCAAAAGTATTCATAAACAGAGGTTGAAATGGCTAAAGATACGTATTTGAAGAAGGTTTTGGGTACTTCAAGATATGACAAGTTGAGAAGTGTATGTAATTTTGGCAAGTTTCTGTGTACGCCAGCGATTTTTGCAATAACGACTTACTAACAAATAAACAGACCAAAGTTTTGATGGTTGGGGCAGGAGGAATTGGATGTGAATTATTGAAAGATTTGATACTATCAGGGTTTGGAGAGATTCATATAGTTGATCTTGATACGATCACATTATCGAATTTGAATAGACAATTTTTATTTCGCCAAAAAGATATCGATAAATCCAAATCATTGACTATATCCAAAGCAGTTGAAAGTTTTAATTATTTTGATACTAAATTAGTACCTCATCATGGGAATATCATGAATAATAAGCAGTTTCCAATAGAATGGTGGGGTCAGTTCAGTTATATTTTCAATGCCTTAGATAACTTGGAAGCCAGAAGGTATGTGAATAAGATGAGTTTATTTTTGAAAAAACCATTGATGGAAAGTGGTACCACTGGTTACGATGGACAAATTCAACCAATATTCCCCTATGTTAGTGAATGTTTTGAGTGTCAGGCCAAAGCAACTCCTAAAACATTCCCAGTTTGTACAATTAGGTCCACCCCATCGCAGCCGGTCCATTGTATAACCTGGGCCAAAGAATTTTTATTTCATCAACTTTTCGATGAAATTGAATCCAACGAAGCAGTGAATGAGAACAATTTACAAAATGAAACCGATAACGAACAAGAAATTGAGAACATTATGAAGGAAACCAATGAGATTAATGAATTGAGAACATCGATTAAAAATGACTCATCTTCAATCTTTATAAAGAGATTAATATTGAAGATATTCAAGATTGATATTGAAAGAGCGTTGAGATTAGAATCCTTGTGGAAGTCCCGTGCTAAACCAACCCCATTAAACTATGAAGAAAATTACGAAACTGACTTGTTAGGATTGATAGCTGATGAAAAGACAAACGATGAGAAAATATTGGACCAAGATACTAAAATATGGTCAGTTTTGGAAAATTTGTACGTATTATACAGATCCAGTGTCAATTTACAAAAACGATTACTAAAGGGGGAAGAAAAATTCATAACTTTCGATAAAGACGATGAAGATACTTTAAACTTTGTTGTATCATCTTCGAATTTAAGATGCTTTATATTTAACATTGAAATCAAGTCGAAATTCGATATCAAGCAAGTTGCCGGTAATATCATACCGGCCATTGCCACCACCAATGCAATAATCAGTGGGTTATCCAACTTATCGTCCTTGAAATATTATGATGGTGCTGAATCCAAGAAGATTTTAGATCATTTTTCAACCACGTTTATCAGTATCAGACCAAACAAATACGTTACCAGTGCATCTCTATTAGGACCAAACCCCCAGTGTGCCAGCTGTGGATTGTCCACCAGAGGGCATCTTAGAAATCAATCAAGACCAATTGAGTAAAATGACCTTGAACGACTTGATTGAATCGATTAAATCGAAATATAACTACAATGGCGACTTGTCGATGATCTTAGGGTCTTCCAGATTGATTTACGACTACGATTTTGAAGATCACCTCGAAACAAAGCTCTGTGATATCAAAGGATTTGTAAACCAAGAGTTACTATTAATACAAGATGACGAGGACGAGTTAGAAAACCTTGAGCTTTTCATCAACTACAACTCCAGCACCCAGCTAGAATTGCCCCAACTCACCTTACGACAAAAGAAGGTGCCCTGTTACTGAGGAACCCCAGCCCGTTGAACCAGTGGCTGCCGATAACCAGCCAATCTACATTGAAGATGAAGATTCTTTGATTCGGGACGCAGAGGAAATCGAATTGGACGAACAGCCTTCATTGAAGAAGCGCAAAACCCAAAAACCAATCGAAGTCTAGCCTTTTGTACTAATCTACTAATACATGTACCAATACATACTAATATATACTTATACTAATACTTATACTTATACTAATACTTATACTAATACTTATACTAATACTTATACTAATACTTATACTAATACTTATACTAATACTTATACTAATACTATACTACTGGTGTACCGATTACATAAGCGCTCCCGGTTAATTTGAGCCCTCACTAACAAAACAAAAAAAAAACATGGAAAAATTTGACCACCGAAAAAAATGATCAAAATGATTTAAAGATAATTTAATCGATCGTGTAATCCAATTCTTGTACTTCTTTTTCTTCTTTACTATTCAATTAATCTACAATGTCCTGGCAAGCATACACCGACAACTTAGTTGCTACTGGAAAAATTGACAAAGCAGCATTATACTCTGGAGCAGGAGACTCCTTATGGGCTCAAAGTTCTAATTTCCAATTAGGACAGGACGAAATTAGTGCCATTGCCAAAGGTTATAGTGATCCATCCAATTTACAAGCTCACGGGTTACACGTTCAAGGTCAGAAATACTTTTTGTTGAGAGCTGATGAAAGATCTATCTACGGTAAACAAGATGCTGAAGGAATTGTTGCTGTTAAGACCAAACAAGCCATTTTAATTGCCCATTACCCTGCTGGGGTTGTTGCTGGTGAAGCCACCACTGTTGTTGAAAAATTGGCTGACTATTTGATTAGTGTTAATTATTAGATCTGGCTATACAGACCCGGGAGAGCTGATATTGATTATTTGGCTTCTCCGTAATAAAGTTTTAATATAAGGTTAATGATCCGACTTGTTGGTCAATTATATCACTGTAGTCCCCAGAATCTTTGTGTTTGGCCAATTGAGCTGGCAATGGCTGGAATTGTCAGTTTTCCATTGATCCAATGGGTTAAGTTGACAACTGTAATTGTGTTCGGTATCAATAGATAAACATCCGTACATTTCAAAACACCCGTACATTCTGTTGAAAAATCACATCCGTACACCACAGAAAATAATTATCACGTGACGTATGAGTTCTCACACGACCCTCCGTCGGGTTATTTTCAAACGTTGTTAATTGGCCAATAAATTTTCAAGGGAAAAATCAAACTATTCGATTGAAAAAAATCATATTAACCCCAAGTTTTCTTAACAAGGTTTGATCATTTCAGTTAATAGTCATGTTTGTTAGATCCACTCGTTGTTTAAAACAACAAGGCCAAATAGTCAGTAAAAGATTCAACCACCACGAAGCTTCCCACCATGCATCTACTTCTACCAGTGAAGTTAATATACCAAAAGCCATTGGAGGTTTTGTTTTAGCTGGTATTACATTATTTTTCTATAGATCACAACAAGAAGATCCTATCATCAAGACTCCATTATATAAACAAAGTGATGATCGTGAAATTTTAAGAAATGAAAATTATTTAAGGCGTTATAAAACTTCGTTTATTAAAACTTTTATTAAAGATAAAGGGGGTATAGGTTCAAGACAATTAAATAGAGAAAAGTTGGGTGGTATTCCAACCACTTTGATTCAATCTCCTTCTGCTTTTGTTCAAGAATTTGGTGCTGGTATTAAAACCGATAAATTGGGTCCTAGAAGAGAACGTCCTGTTTATTTTGCTCCTTTGAAATAATCATCCACTAGAAATCAATGTACATTATAAGCTTCAATAAGTATTTATTTATTCCATCATTTTTCTTTATTGGTTTTCCATTTTACCTTCTTTGAAGGTATGCCGTCATTTTCTATTCTCCAAGTTGTCTTTACTTTCATTTTATTTATTCATTAATGCACTCATAGTTTACATGTTAGTAGGTACTGTAGATGATCTTATACTGGTTAGACTAATTATACTGGTTATACTAGATACTCTAGTTATACATATTGGTGGTCGGTGCTCACGTGACCGGCATTCGCTATTTAAAGCGACGATTTAATCTAATCCCGCCAGCTACTCCATCTTCTTTACAAGTACAATGGCATTCGAATGGGAAGTTGTTGTTTACGATAAACCAGGGACTGACAGAACCCCGGTCAGAGCAGACCACGTTAAAAACATTCCTGCGGCAGTCAATGCCGGTATTTTAACCTCTGCTGGTGCAATCTATACCGATGAAACCAAATCCAAATTTGCCGGAAGTGCTTTACATGTAATTGCTGACACCAAGCAAGAAGTCATTGATTTCTTGAAAACCGACGTTTATGCTAAAGCAGGCATTTGGGATCTTGATAATGTTATTGCTTTCCCTCTTGGTTTAGCTGTCAGATTACCTAAAAAAATGGATGGTGTCACTGTGGGTTTTGATAATTAACTATCCAGATTATAATTCTTATTAATATATGGTGATTTATTATTCAATTGTAGTTTATTTGTACAACTAACTTTTGCGGAAAAGATACTACTCTTTCAACAATGTTGTTAATCATTTCGATTCTCCTATACCTCTCCAGTGTATCTCAATCACTATTCTTACCAAATAAACCCAATGTGTCTTCGTATTCTGGCTTTAAAGTCGAATGTCAGGTTTCCCTAAGTAACTTCCCGTCCAATGAATTTCATCTACTTTATTATCTAGATAATAAATTGATCTGGGATAAACCCTTGAATGACTCTGCAATCCCCTGGACTAAGCCCATTCGTTTAAATGACATCCCTGGGAAAACCACTAGTTTGGTTTTAGCAAGAAGAAAATCTTTTGCATTGAGAAAATATCCAATATACTTCCCTGACTCTTTGATAGGAGCAATCTTCGACGGAATGACTAATACTACACTTAGTCCCTTGGTTGCAGATGATCTTATTTCAAATTACTACATTCAAGTGAGTCGATCTCTAGGTATTATCTTACATTTACCAGTTCTTCTCACTCCCAATACTGACTCAACAAAGTTCAATTTCTTGCAGGAATTGACAGATTGGGACAAGCACTTGAAGATAAACGAGGACTACAAGTACTACTACAACTCCAAGTATTCTGTCCGAAAGTCTTTAGACTTCTTCATAAATAATTTAAATAATATAAAGTATGTTAAAAAGTTCATCAACCTAAACAAAAATCTCAGTGGTGATTTTGTTCTCATCAAACTCTTCTTACTAGGCAAATATTCAAAAGCCCAGTTCGGGAAAGCATTAGCTAACTATGATAGTCTAATGCAATACAATTGAGTTTGTGGGTGTTGTTATTAACCTTGTATTTGTGGGTATTATCGAAGAAGAATTGCAAAATTGCAAAAAAAATGGGTTTTTTTCGCAACTAAACTAATTCTCCCTTTAAAACTTCTTTATCAAACAACAACTTGCTGACCATGCCTTCTTCATCTGCTTACGTGACTACTGGATTTGTCGACTCGGATGAAATCACCGAGTTGCCAGCACAACAAATGTTGGCCAGTATGTCAAATCGTCCGGCTTTGGCTGCGCTTAATGGATTAATTTCTTCGTTTCCAGTTGCCAAAATCTTCACTTCAAACTCTGTGCCAATCATGGTTTACAGACAACAGAAACAAGATAATTAAAAGGTTTATATTTAGCTCAGTTATATAGGGAATATATTAGTAGCATTACATTAATTCATTTCTGTATTCTGCCCGTTCATTATTTTTCAATTGGTCCAACATTTCAAAAAACTCTTCGTCATCCTCAAAATCAGAAAGATCGTGGATTAGGTCAGCGTCTTGCACAGACTTACCCGAATGGAAATCCACCTCCTGCTTGATTTCCTTTTTGACTTTCACCGGTGACCGTTTTGGTTCGGCACTGTTATTAAGTGAGGTCGATGCACTCGTGATATCTGCCGTTAGCCATTGGAAGTGCCTTGAAGTTCGAGGTAACACCCGCTCGCTACATCTAGGCCGATACTGCATTAGCGACTCAACTAGCTTTGTTGAATTCGAGGACAGCTTCAGTACGTTCAATTGAGTCTGGGGCTTTGTAAGCCCTACTCTTCTTCGTCTTAGAGTGTTGTTCCCCGATAGTGGCAAAAGAGCTTTGGCAGCAGGCAGTTTCGTGACTCGGGCAACACTAATCTTCTCTTGAGGTACCACTATACTGGACTTAGTATGGTTCTTGAAAACTTTTGAGACATCTCGTTTATAACTCGACTTATACTCATTTATTTCCACCACCATTTGCCTATTGGGTAGCTTGAACTCGTTTCCTTCTTGGAAAACGTCTTTTATGGGATTGCCTCGATTCTTGGGGTAGAAATCAGTACTTATCAAGTTTAGATTTTCGTTATATATTTCCAACTTATCATTAAATTCATAATATTTCAATGTCCCATCGCTCCATTTCTTGTCCTTTTGAAACACCCTTGTCGAATAAAGAACCGAGTATTCATGCACTATAGACTCACTTGGATCCATTATTGGCTGAATCGCCCAACCTCCCCTTTAACAATCCTTGAACTGGTGTACTTGGAGTCGGGACTAAATCGGAATTGAAAAATCATTTAAAAAAAAAAAATCCTTACCTTCAGTTGAAAAAGGCTGCACGCGATTTACAGCAATTTTTGGCCCCAAACCTATAAAAGTCAGCCTTGTCTGTTTCTTCATTAAACTTGAGTTATTAAAAGTATAGTTAGACATGGGTTTGTTAAGAAAGCTCACGGTTGTTGGTGTCCCCATTGCCGGGTATCTTATTGTTGATCAGCAATTGAGTCAAATATATCCAAACATCCCGGTTGAAAAATTACCCCTGAATACTTCAATCAAAAAGTATTTAAAGCCAAATGAAAATAAGTATATAGCTTACTGTGATACTTTCAAGAAAACCGTCGAGGCCGATTCGATCGACAAGTTGAATGAACAATTTTTGTCGTATCGTGCTCTTCAGTCCTTAGTGAAAGAGAATGCAGATGTTGATGATAATTCGACCTGGCAATCTCAGACTATTACCCAATCAACTGGTTGGAGAGGTAAGTATAGGGATACGTTACTTTGGTGGCAATGGAATAATAAGAAGAACGTTGTGTCTAATTTCGAGAAGTTGGCTAGCTGGGGGTATCCTTGGAGAATGATGAATGGTGGCTACCATGAGCTTTACATTGAACCAACTGATAAGGACAAGACGTTTGATGTTTACTTCACTTGTGCTCATGAATATAACGATTTGAAGGACGGCAAGGTCATTCCTGAATGGGTACAGAATCTCCATAGATTCTACGGGAGAATGATTTTACATTTAGCCACTAAATAAATAATATGAATGTTTTATTATTAAAATCTATATACAAGAAATATGAGCTATTAATAGGATGAGATATTTCTAACTTTATCAGTGAATGGGAAACCAAATGCACTAATAAGGGTTTTAGCTTGTTCGTCAGTTCTAGCTGTAGTTTTAATTGTTACATTAAACCCAAATAAATTTGGATATAATTCTTGGAAATTTTCAATTTCTGGGAAGAATTTAACATCATCAGGAGTCAATCCAAATGAGACATTACCAGTTGAATCACCAGATGTATTCATTAAACCTTCGAAATTTTTCATTCTTGGTAAAACCAACTCAGTTAAAGTACTTAAAAATTGAGTCATATCTCTACCAGTTAATTCAACTTTACACCCACAGACTTTCCCCTTTCTAACCTTCCATTGTATAACATTGGACTTACTATAAGTAACTTTTGGCTTGACATTAGTGATTTGGGCAATTTGTAATCTATTGGAGATATTTATCCAGTCTTCTTCCAATGCAGCTTTATTATAAGCATTGATAGTGACTCCACTGATCTCGGGTATATTGCTTGATTTAATTGGATGGATGTCTCTGGTTTGACGACCTAACCCCTTTTGTTTTCTTAACCCACGATATAATTTATATGGAGAATCAACCCCCCAAGATCTTTTCTTATTACCTTCAATGGTTTGGGCTCCATGTTCGTAAAAATTCAACATAAGATTTGGTTTCACAACATTCTCATAGTACTCCTGCACTCTATCTTGACATATTTCGGTAGGCTTGTATCCAACTGATTCAATATCGTCTTTTGGAAGTAAATGAAATTGATACTTTGGCTTTAAAGCAGCTTTATTGATCTTGACTAAATGATGCACCGGCTCGACTGATGAGTATCCGGCTCTTCCAAGTGGACTATTACTGGAAAAACAACGTATAAACTGCTTACCAAACATATTCTTTCCTGTGAAAGGTTCCTTTATCAAACGGTTCTGCTATTAAACTGGTATTGATCAAGTATTGGCAGTCTGGTTATGGAAAAAAATGAAAAAAATGAAAATTTTCAAAAGCAAAGACCCAATGCCACAGACTGTCAAAAAGTTGAAAAAAAAGTGTTACCCGTCCACGACCCATTTTTTCTTTTATTTTAAAAACAGCCATCTTTAGCAGGGCCTTTGGGAAGATCATTGGGTACAATTAGGAGATCTACAACTGCTGAACGATGAGGCTAGGATTGCCTGAAGATTACGTAGTTGGATACCCTTCACAGGTGGCGAAAAATGCCTATGCTTCGGTCGAAATTGCTAAAGAAGAATCAAGAATACTTGATACCACCGTTACTACCCAAACTTTGCTAAAGTTTATAAACCGAAAGACCGATAAAGACCCTACCACTGCTTCAAGCATGGAGATTGAAGAGTTTAATAATACATTACAAACGTTTACTGAAAGTTTCCATAAAAAAATTCAGTTACAGACAAAGCAAGATGAGGATAGGTTTGAATCTCAATATACATATAAGAAGAAATCCGTGGCATCAGAAATGAATACTTTGGATAGCTTATTCAATCGAGCATTATCAGTTAACTCGAGTGATGTCAACAGGGTGATTAGAGATATCGAAGAACGTAGGAGAAGAGAAGAAGAAGAAAGGAGAAGAAAAGAAGAGGAGGAAAAAAGGAGAATAGAAGAAGAAAAGAGGAGAATAGAAGAATTAAAAAGAAAACAAAAGGAGGAAGAAGAGCGTAAGAGGAAAGAGGCAGAAGAGAAAAAACGCTTGGAACAGGAGAAGTTGAAGAAGCAAAAGGAAGAAGAAGAACGTAAAAAGCAAGAGAAAATAGAAAGTGAAAAGAGATTAGCAGAAGAAGAGAAACTTGAACTAGAAAGAATTAAAAAGGAAGAAGCAAAGAAAGCAAAAGGGTTCACTAGTGTTGCAGCCGTAGAAGAAATATTTTTAAAATACAAGAAGGATATTGTTGAGATAAAAGAACAAATTGTTGGTCAATTGAACCAAAATAAAGAACTAAAGAAAGAGTTTGGCCAATTTAAACGTAAAATCAATCCAAAATTCGGCCAACTATCTAATTCAATGGCTCAGCTTGATAGAATCACTCGAGAAGTTTTAGAATACATTAGTTTTGCAAAAAATGCTAATGATCTCATCTATAATTGTATTTTAAATTTTGTTGCAAAATCAATTGTGTCCCAAGCAGAAGCAGAAGTCACCGTCAAACCGAATGCCGCAATTCCATTAGCAAGATTAACCGAAAGAATATTGGCTACATTCCCCGAATTCGAGTACTTTCTCTCATGTAGACTAGTTAAAAAATGTCCTTTTATAATAGGTTATACTTGTTCCATTGAATCTGAAGAAGGTCGTACACGTATGGGTTGGAAAAGATCTAATGAAAAGTGGGAACTAGAAGGGAAATACGAAGAAAGAGTAGCAGGTATTTGCACTCTTTGGGCAGTCATAACTAGAACTGCCGATCATCTCAACCTCGAGATTCTCTCCATGAAAAGTGCCTGGGTGTTTTTGGCAAGATTACTAAACACTAATCCAAAATTAATAAGTAATCCTCATTTTTCAGTTGCTTGTAACTGGCTTGAAGCTTGCGCCCTTCAATTTTTAGAAGTGTACGGAAAGCAGGGTTTAAAGCTTTGTTCAGCATTGGTAATTGATTTTCCTAACTCTGTGGCTGACAAAGAACTCCCAGCAGCGACCGCTTTGAAGCTTCTTGGTAAAGAATGGATGCAAAATGGTCGTCCGAAACAATTGAAAGAAATGGAACCTTGATTTTGCTTTTTCTAATGTCCCATAGTCACGATTTAATAGCATTAACGATACAATTACAGTATAAACTTGTAAGCATTAACATTTAATTTTATACACTATTTTTGGAAATTATACCCATGAAACTAAATTAAATTGAACGGAAAATAATGAACTGAACCAAAACTGAAAAACAACACACCAAATAAAAGACTACCTAGCCAGTTATATACATCTAAATAAATAATCATTCCAGATAGTCATCCTCCGATGCCCCTTCGTCACTATCAGAGCCTGGTTCTTCTGTGTAACTCACTTTATTAGTCGATCTGGTACTCTTTCTAGAAGGAGCCACCTCAACCTTATCTTTTTTCAATTTCTTTGGCTTTGGTTCTCTAGGCTTGGTCTTGAAAGTGGTAGTTTTACTCACTGGTTTATCTAATTTAGCCTTTTTAACTTTTGAAGGTTCATTCGAACTTGTCAGCTTCCTTTTAGAGCTTTGGTTCAACTTCTTCTTGATAATAAATCGCAACTCAGCTTGGGTTCCATCATCAAGATAAACAGTAGAAATGATTTTTTGGGCTTCTTCGTAACTTTCCATTGGCGAGTACAAATCAGCATACAATTTTATTTTACCTGGCCAAGTTTGCATGCTCCAACGCTTCGATTCATTTAGAACTTGTATAGACAACTGACATAATTCGGCAATACGATAAGTATTCAAAACAGCTTCAGAGAAAGTATCTTCCTTGTATAAGGACTGATTAATTGTAGCATCTCTATATTGCTTAACCCTACTTGCAAAATAATATAATAAAGAAATATTATCTTGTTTTGCAATGGTATTCAAATAAAACATGATCAATTCTAAAGCGTATGTATAAGCCTTGACTTGACGCTTGTTAGAACTTTCAGTCTCATCACTCATAAACTTCTTAAATGTATCATTGTGAGCAATGCAATGAATCAATCTGGTTAAGACTCTCTCAAATTTAATATCCTTTTGTTCGATACATCTTTTGTGACTAGACAATATCCATGTTGTGACTTGGTTCTTCAAAGAAGACTTAGGTTCAAGAGCCATCAAAAATATCAAATGTAAAAAGTTTTCGCTAAGTTGACCATTCCATAAGTTTGTTTCTAATTTTTTTGAAAACTCAACACGGATATTTTCATTTTCATCGTGAAGTAATCCAGATAACCTATTGATGACATCTTGTGTAATATACAGTTGGAGGTTTGGATATTTGGCCAACTTGAGTATATAGTAACCCGCATATAGCCTAAGCTTCTGTTTGATGGACTCAGGAGTCTTCTTGGTGTCTGGCGTTTGTTTTATTAATTCTCCACTGCTTGCAATTATAACAGTCAACAATTTCAAAGGTTTAGCTATGACATCTCTCAATGACCCTTCACTGGTATATGATTGAGAATGTTCAGAGCTGCTAGCAAGTGCTCTGATTCTATTAACAAAAATCCTAATCGTTAGCAATTTTTCATTCACCACAGAATATTTTTGATAATCTTGGTCTAGATTGATATCATCAATCCACACATCATCAGCGAAATCGGCTTCTTGGTCTTTATCCAATCTGTTACTTCTCAATATACTACCAATTAGTAAAGTATTTATATCGTCAGTAAAAGTTTCCACTGCGAAGGGATCAACCAAGTATATTTCTGCAATACTTGATAAATGGGTGCACAAATTTTTATTATCTAGATCTAACGGAAATATTGAATTTGCAATTTCAGAAGCATAAAATTCTTTTCTTTGACTCAAACCTAAAATTTTTATCGAATATTTAGCTTCCCTGGGGGTACCAGTTGTGGCAATTGATTTCAAAGTTTCGACGAAATCAGTTTCTTTCGGAAAGCAGTCTGGGAATTTCTTGATGAAATGATATATAGTACGAAGATTATTAGCTCTAGGGTTGAATCCCGAATCATTTTGCTGTTCACCTGTAATTATGAGATCGGTTAAGCTTTTGATATGAAATTTGAAAACATCTGGAACAATCGAAGATATATTCTCGAGGAGCTCGTTTGATACTGATGACCATTGATGCTTGTAATCTTTGAAATAGTTGATCAATTCTGCAACATTAGCCTTGTTATAGATAATCGTTGATGCTCTGTATAATAAAATTTTAAAATTGGAAACCATATCAGCAGTAGTTACACTGATTCTAATGTCCTCTGACTTTATATTTTTAGGATCATTGAGCTTAGTAAGTAACTCTTTAATCGAATTCTTAATTGTTTTGTAATCAGATTCAGGTGAAATACAGAACTTAACCAAGTTAAAAAAACGATAGTTTTTCAAATTGACAAATCTATCAAGACAAGGATGAGTGTTTAAACCAACAGGATAACTAACGGAAATCCATTTCATGATTTTTTCAAGCTTATTGATAATAGTAGTTTTCCTAGCTTCCACCGATAGAGCATCATCATCATCATCAGATGACTTTCTAGTTTGCTTGATATTTTCCTTATTTGTGATGCTATCATTTGTAGATGTAAGTTTAGCATATTCTTCTCCTAAAGAAATGAGATGCTGTAAAGCATCTGCTTGCTTTTGTTGCCTTTTGCAAATAGCCGTGAATGAGGCTTTACTCTTGTCACTAAGGCTACTATAAAAATGAGCCAATCTATCGACTCTTTTGATAGTATTTACTTCAAAAGGTAAAAGCTTTTCGAAAAGAATGATGTCAACAAACACGGTAATGTCTTTATCGTTGATATAATTCAATGCAAGAATGTGATTCGGGATACCTTCAGAAATCATACTTTCTAACTCAGAAATTTCTTCTTCCTTATGGTCCCCAAAGTTAATAACAACATTATTGGATACGGAGTTATAATATCTGTCGTAAATATCACTTAAAATTCTGATTGCTCTTTTCCTTATATCTGCATTTTTTTCACGTATCAAGTTGAAAAAAGTATTCATAATAACTTTACTGCAAATGACACTAGTAAACACTTCAAAGTCCAATCTTTCAACGCTCCTACAAGCGATGAATCTAACTTTGTCATTAGCATCAACTAGGCATTTTGTTAAACCATTCCTTAATTCAAGGGTTATTGCTGAAGATGATGATTTCGCTCCATTAATAATATCCGGCAATTGTTCAACCCATTTCGCTCTTACCAACGGAGACACATCCATTGTCTTACTTAACCAGTTGATCCAAGTAGACTTATGAGCAATAGTGAAGCCAGCAGTATTGTCAACATCAGAGGAAGAGCCAATCATACTTCCTATAGTAGTAGTGGCCAAGACTCGGATCTTTTCATTATCGGTATTCAACTCATCATTTATCAAGCCCATAACGGAACCAAGAAGTTCAGGAACAGACCGCCAAATTTGAATAGATAATGAATGGATCTTTTCTAAAGTTTTAAAGGCTTTTTCATTAATAACAGACGCGTCTGCTTGGTTTGAGTCAGGATTTATAGTTTCATTTAACATTTCAGAAAAATACTGGGTAACCTGACGTGACATCTTGTGAACATTTGCTTCACATATATGCAATGAGAAATTGAATCCAGGACTCGATATATTTGAATTTGAACTAGCAGTGATTGAATATGAATTACCGGAATTTGTCAAGAAAGTACTCAAGATCAATTTTAAAACATCCATGGGAATACTCTCAGATTCTCCAATTACTTCGGCAAGTATATCTGAAACAAGCGGTTCTAATCTTGAAGGGAAATCTTTCGACGAAAGCTCATAGAACATATGGAATAACAGTCTGATTAGCGCTTCTGACTCTGGTAAATCAGTGATGAGAATAATCGACTTCACTTCAGCCAATCTCTTCAATAAGTAGTTTTGTTGAAGGAAATACGGATTCTCTTTCTCCCCCAAAAGCTTCAATTGCAGAAAGAATACTTCAAAGATACTGGTCAACTGACCCGCCGTGTAAGGTGCATCGGGAGCGAATATCCTCAAAATATCAGATATACAACAACACACGTAAGCCTGTATACCGATGTTTGAGTTTTTCAATAGCTTCTTATTAACCAAATCAGCAGAAACCTTCTTATACGACTCGATATCGACATTATCTTGATTGACAGCGGAAAGTTCATCACTCAAGGTCTGAAGCCTGTTTAGCAACTCTTTAGTTGAAATACCCTTCTGCACCGTGGGAACTATGGCCTTCTTGAAAGAGAGCCTGGATACTTGTTCCGCCATTATCCACTTTCAAACAAAGTACTGGAGCTGTCGATAGTTAATCTAAAGTGATGTATAAGTTTTAGTAAATCAGTACGCGTTCTCTGTGTTTTCTGTTTTTTTATGTATTTTTTTTTTGATTGGTTTTTTCACGTATCCGCGTTGATACTCGAATCTACTACTCCAGCTTCTTAGATAAGGCGATTTGATTCTAGTATAATGACCAACGGCTACGAAGTGCTTGATGTTTTCAGGATAAAAGACCTCCTCAACCAGAGGCTCAGCTTTAAGGTGCCACTCAACTATTTCGACAACGGTGATTCCCGCGAGATCACAGTTGTAGCTAATCTTACTCAGACTTATAAGAAAGAACTCCATTCTGACAGTCAAAAATTGGCCCAGGAAGCTATTTTGCCAAAGGAGTCTCGGGTTATTTGCTATGTTCAAGGTGGTCCGGGTTTTCCGTGTGGAGCTCCGTTGTCCAAGTCTAGTTACACCCAAGTACTTCTTGAGAAGGGCTACCAAATTCTTTACTTGGACCAAAGAGGTACCGGGTATAGTACTCCGTTAGACGGCGAAACATTCGAAACATTGATACCTGCAGAAGAAGGAGAGACGGAAGAAGAGCACACTGACAGACAATTGAAGTACATTCTCAACTTCAGGGCAGATTCGATTGTGGAAGACTTGGAATCGATTAGAAAAATCTTGTTGGGGAAAGATGGGAAATTTTCGCTATTGGGCCAATCCTTTGGTGGATTCTGTTCCTTCACTTATATGTCGAAACACCCAGAATCATTGCGTGAGGTTGCGGTAACTGGAGGAGTGCCACCGATCAATAGAATTGCAGATGATGTTTATACTGCTACTTACGAACGCACCAAGGAACGTAACGTCCATTATTATGATAAATACCCGCAGGATATTGCAAAAGTGAAGAACATATTGAAGTATTTATATAGCCATAAAGTTGTTCTACCGGATGGAGGTAATTTATCTGTTGAGCGTTTCCAACAATTAGGTATTATGTTTGGTTTTCAAGGCGGTACTGATGATTTACATCAATTGGTACTTAAATTTGATTTTGATTTGACCCTTTTAGGGAAACCGACTTATACTACTTTATCTACTATTCAAGCAAGCTATTCGTTTGATACGAATATTCTTTATGCATTGTTCCAGGAAGCAATCTATTGTGATGGTAATAACAAAACATCTGCCCAAGCTAGTACCAATTGGAGTGCTGATAGGCTTAGATACTCTTCTTCAAATGCACAATTTGTTTACTCTGAAGAATTGGTCAACTCGGAAAAACCGATCTATTTAACTGGTGAAATGGTTTACAAATCAATGTTTGATGATTATTCTGTGTTGAGGAAATTTAAAAAGCTAGCCTTTGCTTTGCATTCTTATGAAGATTGGTCCTCGTTATATGATGTACCAATTTTGTCAAGTCTTTCTTGGGAAAAATTACCAATTGTTTCTGCTACATATGTGTACGACCAATATGTTGATTTTAATGTCACCATGAAAGTTAAAGAAGAGGTTTTCAAAGGAAATGGTAACTTGAAGCAATATATAACCAGTGAATTTTTCCACAATGGTATAAGAGCTGATTCTGAAAAAGTTTTGGGTTCATTACTTTCTTTAATAGAAAATGGTGAGATAGATTAGGTATATTAAAATACATAAGAATATATATACAGCGTCAAGACGTTTAGAAATAATTATTAGGAACAAAACCAACTCTAGGCGATTCCTTGGAAGGAATATAACCAATCATCCAGTTTTTATTATCACGACTGTATAAGGTATCCACCAATTGGAAATCAAATAAAATTTCAATCTTTTCCCCTTTTTTAAAAGACATGTCTCCCGGCTCATCGCCTTTGAAATCGTATTTGGCTTCGAGAACTTCTCGTTGGACTGAGGCAGAGTTGGAAATAGTGATGAGTTTGTCGAAAAATGAGTTAACATGATTCAATCTATAAGTAATGGAAGAAGTCTTTTCGAAAAGATCACTATGAATTGGTGTTATATGATCATAAACTGGATTTGTACTAGTGATTGGTGCTTCTTTTATATCATTTTTAGCAGAATTATAAACTTTAACAATGGATTTATTAACCAAATCAGGAGATGAATTTTCGAGTAAAACCGTACTGTTCAAAGTCGAAGGATTGGACGAGTCATCAGAGAGGAGAGATGAATCCAGATCGTCAGATCGAATCGACTCGAACGAATCAGAAGAATCTTTTCTGGAGAGAGAGAGTTTTGGAGTTGGTGGTAAAGAACTCCCCAGTTTTCTTGGAGGCAATGGAGGAAGTGGGTCATTAGCTTGTTTACCAGGAATAGCAGGTAAAGCTTTAGCAGTATCAGCAGTGTTTGATCTAGGAGGCAATGGTGGTGCTTTTGGAGAAATTGGAGCTGGTACAACTACCTCATCAATCAGTAAAACTCTAGTGGGATGGTAAGTTTCAGATCGATTGTAATTAGGGTTTTCATACTTTAAGAAGCTATCCAAAGGATCAGCAGTAAGATAATCGGCGAAAACACCATTTGCTTCGTCTTTTGGTTTTAATTTATGAGATCTATCATTCCACTTGGAATTCATTTTAGATAAGAATTTTTCTGATGCCAGAGTTTTCTTCTCGTCATTTATTTCTTCATCGATTAAATCAGGGTTTTTGTTATTAACAATGGTAATGAAGGACTCTAATTGGAGTTTGGTAGGGGTCATTACCGTTTCCCATTGGTTAACAATTGCATCATACGTCAGGATCAAATCATCTTTATGATCCTGATATTTCAAATTCGTAAATCCATGAAATATAGAGAAATATCTCAAAGTTGAATCAATCTCTTTGAAAATGTCCAATTGTTTTAGGACAATCATTTGAGTAAGATTCTCAATGAACTCCTCCAAGAATGAAAATGCATGGGGTAAAATCGATTTCAACTTATCGTCTAAGGTGGTAAATTCTTTGGAAGCAACCTTTAACTCAGTATCTAAGTTACTCATTTCCTTCTGTTCTTTTTCATCCAATGGAGATGATTTTTTCATTAGTTTATTAATTCGTTTATGGATTTTATCATAATGAGACTTCTTTTCATTTCTCTTTTTAATTAGTTTCAACATATCCCGTAAGTGCTTATTCATTTGTTCTATTCTCAAACCAATTGACTTAGCATGCCAGGTTGCTTCATTAAGAATCTTCATCTCCAAGAATTTCAAAGACTGAAGATAGTTTGTTAGTTCGTGATGAACACTGGATATTGTCACTTGACGTTCCTTTGGATGGACAATGGGGACTTCGGTTTCTGTTTGCAAAAGATCAAACTCATGATAGTACTCTTCAATTCCCTCGAATTGAAGGGAATCTTCCCCAATTACTTCTAGAAATTGACTAGTAATAGTTATATTAGCCTTGAAAACCCGGGGCCAATGATGTTTGGCAACCTGCTCCGATTGCTTACGAAGATACTTCAATGCCTTCGAGGTGCGTTTTATATCCTGACGATAATGCTCAATCAAATCTTCATCGTTTTTATGATTCGTTGCTCAAGGCCCTTCTTGACTGATGTTCCACCAGATTTCAAAGTTGATCCGGTATGTTTCAAAGTGGATCCAGTAGTTTTCAATGCAGAATCCGCATGGTGCTTGACCGAAGAGCCAAACCCACTCAAGTTGGACTTCATATGTTCCACCGACATTCTTTGACCTCTGAACTGGGGAAGGATATCTAGTTGTTCAATTCAATCCTCTAATACTACATTAAGCCGCGTCACATCCTTTGGAAACTGCGGATATTCTTTTTTTTTTTTTTCAGGTTCTCGCGTAAAACGGAAACAACTGTTTGAATTAACAAAAAACATATATTGGCCTCGAGTGTAAACTGCTATAGAAAAGAAGAATTTTTTTTGCTTTTTAGTATTTTAAAAGACATAAGTAGGATGATATGAAGAAAAAGATGAGGAAAGGTCAACTTTCAATCATCAAAGTTGAAAAAAAAAAAGACGGAGATCGAAAGAAAGTCAAGAAGGTTGAATATTGAATAAGAAGGCAGTAGAGGCAGGTAAGAGACCAGGTCAGCGACTTAAGCTTCTGCGTTGGCGTCTCTTTTGGTGTTTGGTTCGAATAAGTAGTAACCCAAGTATCTTGCTTCGGCATCGGCTTCTCTTTTAGCAAAGTCCTCAGAGTTGGCATCTCTCTTGGTGTTTGGTTCGAAATAAGTAGTAACCCAAGTATCTTGCTTCGGCATCGGCTTCTCTCTTAACGACATCTTCAGAGTTAGCATCTCTTTTGGTGTTTGGTTCGAATAAGTAGTAACCCAAGTATCTTGCTTCGGCATCGGCTTCTCTCTTTAGCAAAGTCCTCAGAGTTGGCATCTCTCTTGGTGTTTGGTTCGAACAAGTAGTAGCCCAAGTATCTTGCTTCGGCATCGGCTTCTCTCTTAACGACATCTTCAGAGTTAGCGTCTCTCTTGGTGTTTGGCTCAAACAAGTAGTAACCCAAGTATCTGGCTTCAGCGTTAGCATCTCTCTTAGCAAGTTCCGAGTCATCATTGGCAAGAAAAGCAATGAGCCCATTGGAAATGGTGGAGTTGATTGGGATAGCAGCAGCTAAAGAGACGAAAACGGAAGTTAAAATAGCAGTAGAGAATTTCATTGTAGAAGTTAATTGATTGAATTGATTGAATTTGTTTGATGATTCAACAAGAACAACTCTGAATTACCTGGAAAATACATGATATTTATAATCTCCACCAGCGTATGTTCGAGACAAACATCATTGATTGATGTGTGTAATGAAGAATACCGAAACAGGTGGATTAACACAATTTTAACACAGACAAACCTCATGTACCCCCCTAATCAAGTAAATGCATAACAATTTTGAATTCTTAGCTACCCAGGAACCTTCCTCCTGCTCAATCCCCTTGGTAAAAGTGGTACTCGATGCCTTGCAATGATAGAATTACATAGGAGAAAGTGTTGAGTTTTTTGCAACAAGTTTTCTGATTCGCATCCAAATTCGGCAATTTTGCATCTTGCAAAGAACGACAAACTGATATTGGCGAAGGCCATCTTTGGCCTTTGCAGACCCAAGATATGGAGACAGTGGCCCCATGCCTGCCCTAAGACTGTTTTCTAGGGGCGCGATGCACCTGGCATAGGTGAAGGGGTAGGTTGATGTTTCAAATGGTGCTTTTAAAGCTCGAAGTAGTAACCCAGAATTGGAGCTTTAGTCGTGATGTTGGAAATATTGCTACTGAATACACAAGAGTGCCGAATAAGAGTACTGAATAAGAGTACTAAATAAGAGTACTGAATAAAAGTATTGAATAAGAGTATTGAATAAGAGTACTGAATAAGAGTACTGAATAAGAGTACTGAATAAGTACTGGGCTAACCCATAAGAGTTCACGGGACAGTCCAGCAGTCAAACGAGAACGGCTACTCAATCACAATTTTGATTTAATTTATACGAGAGATAACAGGAAAATGCCGACTGACCTCTGATGCCACCACAGAAACTTAAGTTCTACAATTGCCATGCAATCAAATCACTGAAAGTTCGATCAAAGCCCTATCCACACTGATAGCTTAGGTGAAATATCAGATTTAGTTCCTCTACCATTCAAGCATGGGTACCAATCTTCCAATATCTGAAAACAAGAGCCATTACGCAAACAGTTTGTTTTTCCGTACTTCATTTTGTTTTAAGGACATTCCTTCTTATCTTCTGTTTGTCTCTTATCAGTTGATACCGTCGCACAGTTTCTGTGATTCCGATGAAATACACCAATATCTACAAAGTCTCATGCTATGTTGCCTGTCACTTTATCGTCGCCATAATGTGGCTTCCTGGCTGACCGTAAGCCCTGTCATGTAATTAATTAATCCTAATAAGAATTGAGAAAAATAATATTGATGCTGTCATTTTGAAATGCCGAATCCTCAAAAA